>VCJJ01002443.1:27486-41119 GCA_024139415.1 Backusella tarrabulga | reverse complement strand
TTTTTTTTTTTTTTTTTTTTTTTGTTAAAATATATATATTATTTGAAATGGTTACTACTGATACAACTATGCCTTCACCTCCTTCCAAGGTAGACTTTCTCATTGTCGGTGGTGGGCCTGTCGGTTTATTGGCTGCTAATTTGATCGTGCAAGCGGGGTTGACAGTTAGAATACTTGGTAAGCAAGTGAAATTACAAAAGACCAAAAAATGCAATACTAAGCTTGGTTTATTTTACTAGATATTGAATATGAGCCCAACCATTGGGGACGAGGAGATTGGATCCATGGCCGTACTCTTGAATTGCTCGAAAGTGCTGGACTTGATAAAGAATTACTAAACACGGGCGTTAAGGTTAATAAAATGACCTGTTATTACAATGGAAAAGCTGAAAGGGAAATGCCATTTGTACTCGATGAAACAGAATCAAAGCATGAGTAGGTTTGCTGCATATTTTATTATTATATACAATATTCTAAATGTAAGTTGCTGATGATACTTGTCGTGTTAATAGATATCTCCTGTGTGTTGGTCAGCATATTACTGAATCAAGCCTTCAAAGCACCCTTTCCAATCATGATGTTCAGGTTGAAAGACCTTCAACCGTGGTAAGCATGGTAAGAGATAATCAGGGTGAATACCCAATCAAGGCAAATGTAATGCATCTTCAGGACAATACGCAAGAAACAGTCGAGTGCAAATATCTTTTGGGATGCGATGGTGCACACAGTGACATCCGCCGTCAACTAGGTATCTCCAATGAAGGAGAGACGACGGAAACGCACGCCGGAGTTTTAGATGCTCTAATTAGAACTAATTTTGCCAGCAGAAAAGAAGTTTGGTAAGTACAGAAAAAAGTGGGGCGTATTTCATCTAAATGGAAAAATTATAATAATTAATCATTTATTTCTAATTTAGTATTGTACAGAGCGATCATGCTAAAACAATCAGTATGTTTCCTAGAGAAAATGGCCTGACCCGTCTCTTTGTCCACTTTAATGAAGATGAGCATGAGCAAAGAAAAGAACAACATAACCGAAACAAGATCCAATTAGAGGATATCCAGTGTGAAGCCAAACGTGCCTTATTGCCTTACCGAATTGAATTTTTTGGTATTCTCTACTGGTCTGTATATGTGGTAGGTCAGCGATATGCCTCTCGTATGGATTCAGAGGATCAAAGAGTGTTCCTCTGTGGTGACTCGGCCCATTCTCAAAGTCCTACTCTTGGTCAAGGTGTAAATACCGGTTTTGGAGATGTGTTTAATTTGGTGAGTACAAGATATGGAAAGGGGAGACTAGTCTCAATACTGATAAGTCTTTTATAAAATAAAGATATGGAAGGTTTGCATGGTAGAAAAAGGATTACTTGATAGAGATATATTGAAGACGTACCAAGCTGAACGATGGCCCGTAGCACAAAATGTTCTTAGTGTTGACAAGGTAGCGGCTAAAGCAGCTGCTGGTCACTTGACAAGCAATTATTCTGAGGTGATGGAAAAGAACCGCTCGTTCACTTCTGGTTTTGGTATTCAATATTCAGTGGATACCCCACTGTGTGTCCTTGATGGAAAGAATGTACCTGATCAACCAGAGTACTCTCTTATACCGGGTATGCGTGCTCCTAACTTTAAAGTCTTTGGATATAAACTTGGCAAGAAAATGAGATTGTTCGATATCAAAACATCTACTCCTCGCTGGCTGACATTTTCTTTTTTGATTTTGGCGGATGATCTAAGAAGCACTCATAAAAATGTCAAGGCATTTATGGATAAGGTCCCCTTGAAAATACCTACTTATAGCACCATCGTCACCACAAGCACAGCAGATCAAATCGATAATTATAAGGGGTTATTTGGTCCCGAAATAATTGTCTTGGATAAGCTAAACCAAGCACAGTGCCACAGAGCCTATTATCAAAAACGTAGTGGTACTTCTTCATCAAATTTGGAACATGACGAGTTATGCATTGCCATTATTCGCCCTGATGGATATATTGGTGCTTTACTACGCGGGAAAGATGGCGATTCTCTCGCTAAAGAGGCATCCGAATACTTTGCACATATTACCCCACATAATTGATTTACGTATCCCTCTTTTCTAAAATATAACCCACTTTATTAGAAATACATACATATATCCTTTAATAACAGTTCATTTTTCTTTATTTATTATGAGTTATCCTTGAGAAATCATGAAATATTTAAAAACGTAGATTACATGTGATAGGGATGGGTTGCAAATGTTTTGCCAGTGACTTGACTATACCATCCATTTTTTGTTTGAGTAAAGCCGTATAAGTCTGATTCTCCATTAGCATCAACTTCGTTATCATCAGCCTCAGTGCTTTCAATATCACTCTCGTGAATTGCATATTGTGGTACCCTTGACTTTGTCCTATCACTATGAGGGGGGGTATACCAGGTGGGATCGATAGACGTACTTGGTCTAGTAGGTGAAAGAGATAATTCGGTATGATTGTGTTTTGCCAATGATATTCTTTCCTGGTTGTTTTTAGCAATACGTTTCAAAGCAAGGGCTGATTTTTCGATATTATTCTTGAAGGAAAAAAGACTGTCGAGGGCATTGGTACCCTTTATATCAAAGAAGCTGTAGGGATATGAGAGGCTGAACTGTGGTACATTGATATAATAACCATATTTAGTTGCGTTAACAGTTGAGAAATGACAAGCTCTACCAATAAATTGAATACACCATGCTTGACTTTGTATGTTTTCTTTTGAATCATCAAGTAGCTCTCTGAATGTCTTCTCTATCTCTTTCCCTTCTCTAAGTAATTTGCTATTGTCGCTCTCCACTTTGTCATCCTTTGCTGACTGTAAACAACCTTCCCCACAAGCCAAATCGAATTCTTCATCGCCAATATCTACAAGAATTCTTACATCTACTTTGAATCCAATAGCATGTGATAGACCATCATACAGAACTGCTTTTGCTTCAGTTGACCCTTCTAGCACAGTTTCTCCAGTTTTTATTCTGACAATATTCTCGTTGATGTTGAATAGGCTGCTGAGAATTGGAAGCCAAAGTTGATATACGTAATCAGCCTCAGATACTTTTGATGCATTTTTGGCGTCCAAAATGAAAGCTCTTGATTGTCGTAATGTTAAAAGCTCCTCAAAGAAATCAAATGTCTTCACTTGTGATTCTGTTATATCATTTAATTTTAAATGCCAAATGTACGCTCTAGCTTCTCGAAGACTGTTCTGTTTTGAAAATAATTGAACAATATAGTTCCATTTGTCTTTATCTGGTTGGTTCATTGGTACCGGCGGCATATTATGGCGAGTGGTATATTTTGACAGTAATTTAGACCATATTTTTTCTGAAAATAGCAAGCATTGAGCATTTCCTCCAAGGTCTAATATGCATGATAAACCGGTGGCCATCGCATGGAGTTTCTTGTCTGATAGAGTTTGCTTGGATTGATATACATTATGAATATTTACTGCGTAATTAAAAATAATCTCTTTAATACTCCTGTATGGTACTGCTTGTTGAGATGATTCTTCTCGTTGGCGTGATTCTTCTTGTTGGTGTGATTCTTCTTGTTGAGATGATTCTGCCTGATTGGTTGAAGAGGTTATATGTTCGTCAGTTGATGCGAAATTAATTTGAGCTTGGAGAGTATCGATTCTTTTATCATTTTCGAGCCCAACTTCGAGTTGGCTTATAATACGAGTTTGAGCATTTAAATCGTTTTGGTTATCTTCTTGTTGCTTTTCGAACATGTCTTGTCGTGCCGTATCTATTTTGTCTTGGTGATAATTTTCAAACTTCTCTTTGACTGATGGGTGTTTTAGATAGTGCAAAACATTTGCCGCATAAGTTTGAACATTGGGATGACGGACAAGATTGTGTGATACTGAGTTAAAGGAACCAATGTATCGATCATAACACGTTTTGCTGCTTGCAAATCTCTTGCTATTAGCTGGACACATGAAATCAACTAAATCGCTGACATTTGACCATTGAGATAAAGGTATTTCAGACATGACTTTACAGATTTTATATCTCCTGCAATCTTTTTCTGATATTTGAAAGTCTAAAATAGACCTGTTTGTACAAACAGGCTTTTTCATTGTAAGTAAAGCTAGTTGGTGCAAAAAGATAATGGATAGCTTACAAAAGTCGCCCTATATTTTATTAGCAGTCCTTCTCTTGTGGGGCCTCTTGTGGTCATTCAATATCATCTGACTTTGTTGATGACGTCAAAATAGCCATAGGTTTATTATATTTACTTTGGATGCTTTTATTTTTTTAATTTTATGTTGCTACAGCCAATTCTTATTAGTAGCCCAATCACACTTGTTTCGCTAAACACGCCATCTTATTCTTTGGCTCTTGTTATTTTTGCACAGAGCTCAAGGTTGGAAGAAGCTTATGGGTGATTGGCCGAACATTGGAAGGGTTTATGTCTTGTTCAGCTTCTAGGTAGATGTGGTAACCCCTACGACCTAGTTGATATGGTGCGATGGCGTTCCGAACTTGACGAGCTGCTGCAACAACCAATCCTTATCAGTTGCACTTTGGTTATCTTTTCTTTACAATGTTCGAGGCTGGAAGAAGCTTATAAGTAAGTAGTTAGCCAAACACTGGAAAGGTTTATGTCTCTTATATCTTACTCAGCTTTTAGGCAGACAAATCCAGAGTTACCTTATGGTCTAGCTGATATGGTGCAATGGCGTTCCAGACTTGATGAGTTGTTGCTATTCAGCCAATTCTTATTAGTAGCCCAATCACACTTGTTTCGCTAAACACGCCATCTTATTCCTTGGCTCTTGTTATTTTTGCACAGAGCTCAAGGTTGGAAGAAGCTTATGGGTGATTGGCCGAACATTGGAAGGGTTTATGTCTTGTTCAGCTTCTAGGTAGATGTGGTAACCCCTACGACCTAGTTGATATGGTGCGATGGCGTTCCGAACTTGATAAAGCTGCTTTCTTGACCCAAAATTAGTGTATGTGTAAGAATAGTATGTACGAGGTAAACTGCCTGGTATATATAATCTTTTATGATAGTAGCTACTCTAATCGCTTATATTTCTGTATGTCTTTACAAATACTTCGATCTTGCAAGAGTTCCGCTCATATGCACTCCGTTTACCACTTCTCCTTTTGGTTTCGCCTAACTGTTTACTTCGTATAAAATATATCGTACAAGGTTTTTTCACATCGAATTGGTCAACCATAAAAAAACTGTCATCCACTCTGTTTTATTGAATTGCATATTCTATAATGGCATTGCTAGCTGAACGGATATGGTGGTTCTCGTCCGACAAGAAATATATACCTTTCAAAAACGCCCATGATTAGAAAGAGTCCAGAGAAAGTTGCTTGGTTGGACTTATTCCCACAAAGGTGTTTAAGAATGATTAATTTCAAAATATTAATAAACCTCATTCTACTACCTTTAACCAACATACTGCCTTTCTATTACTTGTAGCAAAGAGACCTCGAAGTACTTCATTATTATCACACAAACTAAACAACTTCTTTTTTTAAGTAACTTGTCAAATTATGGGATGCTTATAACTATTTGACCTGAAATTAGTATGAAATATGGGTCAAAATAATATCATGATGAAAAGCCATCAGCGAACACAAGCAAAATTTAGCCCATTTAGCAATGCATTTTCTTTTTATTAGTTATTAAAAGTGAAAGCAAGACCTAATTTATGAGCATTCTCATTGAGACGGCTCGAGTCCACAGCTGCACCAATATTGACTTTCACACCAGGGCGAAGCATTTGTGTGTAGGAAACACCAACAATACCTGCATTATTAATTTTACCCTTTACAAAAGCGGAGCTGTCAAGGAAGAGCTTGGCACCAACTTCCAGAGCAACAGCGTTTTCTTTTTGAGTGCTCCAGGCTGCTTTTCCGGAGGCTTCAAGGTTGCTGTTTACCCGGTGATAGTAAGAGGCAGTGTAAAATGAAAGGTTATTAGTGGCATGAACAGCGACACCATACTCACGACAAGAGTAACCAATCGCGGTGTTGTAACGGTTAATCTAAATCACGCGTCAATTAACCCTTTTCTGTTTCACTTTTTTTAAAAAAATTACCTGCCCGTCGTTAACGTTATAAGAAACCTCGCCACCAACAAGGAATCCATCACGGCCAGCAACTGAATTTATATTAACATTGCCCTAAAGATAACTCAATCACTCCAATAAACAAATTATATAATGTAATTATAAAGTACCTTGAAAAGGTCTAAAGTAGCAATTGTATGAAGATTGGGTTGCTTATGGATTAAGTTGACCTTGGCAGCCTTTTCATTGACTGAAGGTAAAAGCGTAGTCAAAAGTTCAATTTTTAAACCCTCTATATTTGTATAAATATATAAGCAAAAATGAGAATTCGCTTTTTATCAGTCAATAACAATAAACTTACTTGCAAGGTTGTTATCAAGTTCGATTTTTCCATTTAGATGATTAGAAGTAGTCCAGGCTTGAGTGAATGAGATTCCTCTTTCAAAATCGGTGTATTTTGACTCAAGGTCGCCCACAATAATACCAGTCTTACTATCACGATTGCCATTGACTTTGAAGGTCTAATAAATAAGGTATCGATATTAACTTTAAACCTATGTTTCTCTGCCTTCATATCTCATATTGAGGGTGCACCCTATACTTACAACACCATTTGGTGCGACTGTTTTGACTTCAACTTTAACAGCACCCACTGGATAGTCCTTTGTCAAGATATCTTTTGCCGATTTTCCAATATCATTAAAAGCAACTACACATTGTCCTCCATTTAATCATTTATACTTGCCAACACATATATTATAGTGTGAATATCTTACCAGGAACTGACATGATGGATTCTATTATACCAAAAATTCGCTTTATTAGGTTTCTTTTGAAATAAAAGGAAGAGAGCTTTGATTTTTAAATTTCGCAAATTTTGTTTAAAACACGCCGCACGTGATAGCTTTTTTTACTGGCTTGGGCTGCATAAATATTTTCCATGTTGAATTGAAACATGTTTCATTTTATCAATAAATAAATTCATTTTGCACTTTTCTTCTTTTAATAACGTATGGATCTTGGTTTATTGCTAAAAAGTATCAAACAGAGATAAATGTAATAAATGATGTTTTAAATGTGGTATGCATTTACTTGAATTATTATACCTTGAGTTTCAATATTTTAGTTGTTTTGGTCATTCACCCTTTCAGCTTCATGATTAAACCATATACTCGTAAAGTCTAAATCAAGTGCATAAAAACAATTATGGGCACACTGTGCCATTTTTCATAATCCACAAGTCCATCATGCGCAAAGACCCACTCTTATTACTTTTATATTATTCAGCCCACCAACACATTTACTCAATAATAATAGTGCTTGGGTGATGATGAAATATGGAGCAAAAGTAAAGCCAAAAAAAAAAAAAGAATACCATCGAACAATAAAAAAATAACACTGATTGTACATTGATTTTTGTGACATATATTAAGAGTTTACTTGTTTATGAACAAAATAATGTCAAAATTAGTATTCGGCTTCCTCTTCAATTTCTGAGTCAGCAAATGAATCTGAGCCAACTTCCTCATAATCCTTTTCAAGTGCAGCTAAATCCTCACGAGCTTCAGAGAATTCACCTTCCTCCATACCTTCACCAACATACCAGTGGACAAACGCACGCTTAGCGTACATTAAATCAAACTTGTGGTCCAAACGAGCCCAAGCTTCTGCAATAGCTGTTGTGTTGGATAGCATACAAACTGCTCGCTGTACTTCAGCCAAATCACCACCAGGAACCACAGTAGGAGGCTGGTGGTTGATACCAACCTTGAATCCAGTAGGACACCAATCAACAAACTGAATAGTACGTTTGGTTTTAATTGTAGATATAGCAGCATTCGTATCCTTGGGGACAATATCGCCACGATATAACAGGCAGCAGGCCATGTATTTTCCGTTACGTGGATCACACTTGACCATTTGGTTATTGGGCTCAAGGCAAGAGAAAGTAATATCGGGCACACTGAATTGCTCATGGTATGCTTTAGCAGCAGAAGTAATGGGAGCATAAGTAACCAAGGGAAAGTGAATACGAGGATAAGGAACCAAATTAGTCTGGAACTCATTCAAGTCGACATTGAGGGAGCCATCAAAGCGAAGAGAGGCTGTGATGGATGACACCACCTGAGCAATCAAGCGATTCAAATTTGCATAAGTAGGCCTTTCAATATCCAAATTTCGACGGCAAATATCGTAAATGGCTTCATTATCAACCATGAATGAACAATCCGAGTGCTCCAACGTAGTGTGGGTTGTTAAAATAGAGTTGTAAGGCTCTACTACTGCAGTAGATACTTGTGGAGCAGGATAAACAGAGAACTCTAGTTTGGATTTCTTACCATAATCAACAGAGAGTCGTTCCATCAAAAGCGCACCAAAACCAGAGCCAGTACCACCACCGAAAGAATGGAATACCAAGAAGCCTTGAAGGCCAGTACAATTATCAGCCAACTTGCGAATACGATCCAAAACAGAATCCACAAGCTCTTTTCCAACAGTGTAATGCCCTCTGGCATAGTTGTTAGCGGCATCCTCTTTACCACTGACTAATTGCTCTATTCTATCAAGTTAATATACTGTCTTGAACCCAGCAATATTCTACTATTCTTCTATTTATCATACCAGGATGGAATAACTGTCTGTAGGCACCAGTACGGACTTCATCAACTACAGTAGGTTCTAAATCCACAAAGACAGTGCGTGGGACGTGTTTTCCTCCTCCAGTTTCGCTGAAAAAAGTAGAGAATGAATGTTTGGTTGTTTGATTTTCAGTAGGAATAAGACCATCAGGCTGAATACCATGTTCTAAACAATACTAAAAGTAGAGTTAAATATGACAAACAATAAAAGGAGATGTACTTACAAGTTCCCAACAAGCATTACCGATTTGAATGCCAGCCTAACAGCACAAAAATGAATACAATTGAAATGATAAAGAGCTTGGTTTATATATGAATGTACCATATTTTACCTGGCCAACGTGAACACTGATGATTTCTCTCATGTTGAGCTATAAATGTTTGTTGTGTAAGATGCTATTTACTTTGCAAAAGAAAAAGGAGAAAGAAAGAGAAGAGAAGAGAAGAAAAACAAGAGGGAAAAATTATAAATTAAACAATGTGTACAACAGGGTTGATCATCGTTACTTTATTTAAACTAGCTCACTCCTATTTTTAATGCAGCGTGTAAACTTCAACTACTAAGATCCACGCCGACACTTTTAAGAGCATTGCAAGCCCACAATGGGTACTTGGCTTCATCTTTGAAATAACCGCGAAAGAATTGCTTTATCCAAGAAGGAAAACAGTCTTCTTTGATTGCTTGTCTCATTTCTCTCATAAGTCTCAACTGGAAATACACATTATGGATAGAAACCAAGCGTGATCCCACAGCATCTCTCGATACTAGATGGAGATACGAACGAGTATAATTTTTACAGGTTTCGCATCCACAGTCTTGTTCAATCGGTCCAAAATCAGTGCCGTATTTACCCGATTTGAGCCCAATTGTTCCTTTCATGGTCAATGCGTTTCCGAAGCGCTAATAACAAGAGGCATAAAGTTATGAAATGAGTCCATTATTTCCTCGTTTAAAATTTACCGCTGTACGAGTAGGGAAGACACAGTCAAACATATCCACACCGAGCGCAACACACACAACCAAGTCTTCAGCATAACTACAAGGTGAAAACTCAACATAAACACACATACGTGCACATTTAGCCCACTTGTTACTCACCCTACACCCATACAATAAACAGGCTTAGACTTTGGTAATAAATCTGTGCACAATGAAACACTACAAGTAAAATTTAGAATCAATAACGCGAGGGTCACAACAAGATGAACAACTTGCATTCTCCAAAAAACATCCTTTTCTTCACCACCGCTCAATCCTCCCACTGCGTATCCCGGTGTATCTCTTTGGACCATTTCCCCAATGCATTTTTTACGCAAGTCTACATCCAAGCCTCCCTGGATGATCGCAAACAGGTTTTGAGTATCGGTGTTTTTATGTGCCGCGATACAGCGGTCGAGCCAGCGAATTGATCTCCACATGGCTTCCTCGACACGTGGTCCAGTTATCAGGGAAGATACAACGTCGTCAAGCTGCATCATGATGTCAGATCCGATCGAATTCTGCAGTGACATTGAATGTTCGGGTGTAAGGAGCATTAGCGAGCCATCATGAGGTGATTGAAACTGAACGCCTTGCTCAGTTATTTCTGCCAGTTTCAATAACGAAACCATTTGAAAGCCACCACTATCCTACAATATTATTATTATTATTATTATTAGCACTATTACCACTTTATCGGAACAAACTATTTTTACAGTCAACAAGTTGCCATGCCAGCTTTGAAAGTTATGCGAACCGCCCACGAGATCCAAGGTTTGCTGGCCCGGTTTTAGACCCTAACTTTTTTAACTATATTAAGCGCACTTGGCTCTATAAAAACAAAGCTCTAACAAAGTACCAAATGATAAGTGTTGTTTAGCATGATCTGACAGTTCATTTGCTCGATTTGGCTAGGAGTGAATCCTTTCAGTGAGCCTTGGGTGCCGACAGGCATAAAGACAGGCGTATCCACAGGTCCATGAGGCAGTGTTAATATGCTGACACGTGCCTTTGTGGTAGAACATTTTGCTATTGTCTCCAGTGTAAGCGCACTTTTCATTTCGATAATATCAGAAAGAAAAAATTGGTTTTGGTTTTGGCGTGGGCCCAAACCAACAATTTTTTAAATGTCAGCGCATCATCCGCTAATGTTTCATTAAAATAATGTAAGCGTTATTAACGAGGTGGCAAAGGATGTTTACTTGGCATTGATATGGAAGAGGTACTTCCTTGAATGAATTGCAGACTTTTAGGTACATTCTACAGTGGATCCCCTCTTGGTGCACTCCTCGCTTTGGTGCAACCCCGGCTTTTTACAACAAATTTTTGGGAAATAGAGGTGTTGGTACCTCATATGTCCTCAAAATAACTTAAAGATCTGAATTAGATGGCCACACTATAGCCTGTAAATTATTTTAGCAGCCGAAACTTCTGGATGCATACATGTTGGTTTTGACTGCGAATGGCTAGTAAAAAATACGAGGTGCCAAGCGTTCAAAAATATCCATTGTCCAAGTAGCCCATTTAAACCCGGTGCATGTATTCCAAATTAAGGAATACACCGCTTCCACGCTACCAGAAAGCTTGAAAAAAAACTGGCCAAGTCTTCAAAGGTCGTAATAATTGGTAGACAGGTTGGTTCCGATCTCAGATGCCTTTGTGATGATTACAAAATAGAAGGCTACCGTGGGTCACAAGAAGTTGCCACAGTATGTAGAGATGCTGACTATGCCAAAGATACAACAGCTTTTTTTCAAAATCTATGTAGATCCGTTCTGAAAGCGGATCTGCCTAAACCTGATCTTCTTCGCTGTGGTAATTGGGAAGCAGATATTTGACCAAAGAACAAATTAAATACGCTGGATCTGATGCATGGGTTTCTTTGAAAACACTTGAAGTTGCTAGTTCAAGAAATAGAGAGCTTACTGTAGATATTAATGACATTATTCT
This sequence comes from Backusella tarrabulga, assembly GCA_024139415.1. NCBI lineage: Eukaryota > Fungi > Mucoromycota > Mucoromycetes > Mucorales > Backusellaceae > Backusella > Backusella tarrabulga. The sequence goes on along the minus strand of VCJJ01002443.1, from coordinate 29,498 downwards.
TGGTACCTTGGTCGAGATTTGTCTAGGAGTGTGACTGCATACGGTTTGATTCGTGGAGCTGATTCTCAAAATAATATATCAGTTGAAGTTTTAAGTGTTAAAATACCTGGGTATATTATCAGCCACGATGACCTGAATGCTTCATTGAACTCTTTAGATAAGGTTCCTTTCCTTGCCGTATTTGAAAGTAGCTCTGTTTTTCTTGAAAAAGATTTGACAGTAGATAATATTCTACTTGCTGAAAAAGGTATTTTAAAACTTAACATGAACATATATTTCATTGTTTTTCATTATAACACGTTATATACTTATTGATATACATAAATGTTTTTATTCGTAGATAAATATTCCTCAGAACCCATCTCAACTAGAGTTTTGAAGGATGTATTTCGTCTTATGGATATGCTACCCATTTCTGAACAGTACGGAATGCATAAAGAATTTATGAAACGGTTCAGAGATGCTCTTTTTGTATGACTATGATGATAGGAAGCGTGTGGCCGACCATCTCCTAAAAATGAATACCACTTGGGAGAAAACAATGGAGCATAAACCAGACTAGATTCATAAAAGAGTAAGACGTCACATACCACCTTCAAATACCTTATGCCCCACTGTTGAAACATTATTCGAGCAATATGGCCAGCTCCCATATGAGCTACAAACCTTCTTTTGAGATGAGAGCCGTTCCCAAACTGCTAGTAGATTCTAAAGTTCGTGCTTTCAAGCTCCAGGTTCCACTGTATATATTCATGGAGTGGATATTGAGATATTGCTTTCAAAAGAGTGTTCCCTCGAAGACATCGAGCTTCCAAAGTACCCATTAAAAAAATGGAAAATCGTGTTACAAAAGGACATCATTACATACACTACACTTTTCACGACAAATTCAACTAGAGTAACGTCAATGTAATATCTAAGCCCACATTTTGCTTATATGCATTTTTTTTATTTCATTCAAGAAGGATTGTGGTTTTATCATTCGCTCTGTTAGTGCTATACGCTCTTTTTTTTTTACCTCAAATAATAATAATGATAAACTAGGATGCTGTCAATCTCATAATTAAGCTTCAAATGATCATAATACTGGGTCACTGATTGCTATAAAATGAGCATACTTTCTATAGAGTATGTTGTTGCCATTTACAAAAGAGGTAACTGTTCATTAATAGTAAGGAGAGAACGATGGTTTCATTGTTACATCTATATTTATTTATCAAAAGAAAAAGAAATTACGTGTTTCATTTTGATTATGCAAGTTAAATCATAAAAGACGGAGAAAATTGTTTTTATCTATCTCACTCTCACTCACTCTCTCTTTCTCTTTCTTTACCTCATTTTCATCACAATGTTCAACATAAAACGCAATTGTTTACTCCCAGTGGGGGTGGTATCAGTTATCTCAAAATATGGTAAGTTACATATAATAATATATAAACTGGTGCCTATACTTACTTTTACTATTATTATCTCTAGTTAAACATCACTCTTCATGTTCTACTTGTATTATTTGTGGCAACAATCAAAATGAATACATGAGAGGAAATCAACAGGACATCACTCTATCTAAACTCATGCCACTTTGGCTCTTTGAAAGGGGTAAGGACAATATTGGCGTATTCAGAAATATTTATTTTCTAAAAGGTCTCTAATATAATTTGTAGTGAAAGTGTCTAAATATCTTAAAGAAAAATGGGAGCTTAAAGATGAACTAATAACGAAACTGGTGGTGAAATAATCATCCATAATATAGCAGAAAACCCTGGTGTATTCTTTAATTAAAATATTTATAGAGTAGAGTCTCGACTTTGGATACAGAAGGGTGGATCGAAATAGGGTTTCCAGTTTCCGGAGATGTGTTTAAGCTTTTTTCAGAGCCAATGAAATTAAGCTATCCGACAGGAATATTGCATTCAACTCATATTTTCATTAAAAATGGTATTTCCAAGTGATCAAAGTTTCCAAACTCGGCGTATCCAAAATCGAGACTCTACTATAGTAGCTTCCCAACA
>VCJJ01002443.1:11817-26794 GCA_024139415.1 Backusella tarrabulga | reverse complement strand
CGGTTACCCATTTTCCGTTCGCCTCCCTGCGTACAACTGCATTGAGTTTTAATGCTACTTGTAGGTTGGATCTGCTTGCTCTGGTTGTAGTCTGAACAATTGCTGCCCAGGATTAATGAAGCAACCATCCCTAACCTATATCTACTCAAGTCTTCGTCCAACAGTAAATTAGTATCCTTTCCCTCTTATACTCTTCATTTCCCCCTTCTTGTAAGCTTTCTCAATTGTATAACATTATCCACATTCATCAAGTCACCCGCGGCAATATACTATTAGTGCGACAGCCGCATCTCCTGGTGAGGGTTGGTGACATAAAAAGTAATAAAGAACAATATTTAAAATACTGTAGTATTTTTTTTTTAAAAAAAAAACAAAAAAACAATTAAAGTCTTAAAGTCTTAAAGGCAAGCAAAAAAAACATGTATAAAATACCATCCCAATATTACTTTTTTACTATGTATACTTTAAAATCTTTCCTTAATAAAGGTATAAAACTATGTTATAACCTTATATATTTTCCACTTTGTGATGATATTTTTAAAACAAAAGTATAAGTATTTGATTACATTTGATTCACTTATATGGGCCTCATGAACGTTTCTTGAGGATCATATAAACTTTTTGATGACGACTAAGGACTATTAAGGAAGAAAATATCTGTTTTTCGGATGTTTAGAACGTTAAAGCAGGTATGGAACCCTTCAATTGGAGTAAGAGAGTAGCTAAATCGACAAAGTTAACACGACCAGAATCTACTGTACTCATTTTTTCTATCATTGTAGGAAGCAGAGGAATCTGAAATGGATGCTACTTTGAGAATTAACAATCGCCAAGTTTCGTTTCCGGAGACAAGCCCAACAGTAAAAAATTGCGACATGTACAGACTAAACCCACGGGGATGGCTTAACAACGAAATCATAAACAAATACATGCAGCTACTTGAGGAAAACAGAGATGCACCCAGAGTTGATTACTTTAATTCAATACAATACAATAATACATTTAAAATACATGTTCAATAACACCACCACCCAAGCACCAATCTTGATCCCATACTACTACTTGCTGGCCACGTGCAATTGCCCTCACAGGATCGTTGAAACGCACGCTTATTTGGCCATTTTCGATGGATAGAGTGGCCTTTTCGGGCGACTGCCTATAGCGCACTTGGGCGTCTACTTCAAAGGGGGTATTATAAGGGGGCTGGCCATGAATCCAGACCCAGTCACGCGCAAGACAGCCATTGTGAAAAAGAGCTGGATGATTTGAACCCGGTACACAAACAAGCGTATTCGAGTCCATCAACTTGTGTGCAACAAACCATTTGTCTGAACCATGACAAATACGGGATGCCTGACCAATTGTGTACCCATAGAGGCCATTGTGTTGACCAATCACCTTTCCTTCGAGATTGACAGCAGGACCGGGTGGCTGATCAATGTATTGCTCCAAAAAATCTGCAAACTTCTTCCGTTGTCCCACAAAACATATGCCCATGCTTTCCTTCTTTGATGCAATATCGACTAAGCCATATTGAACAGCCAACTCCTTTACTTTCTGTTTCGAATCTATTTCTCCCAGAGGAAAGAGTGTGCGACGTAGCGCCTTTTCAGGCACTGTCGACAAGTAATACGATTGGTCCTTTCTCCTCTCCATCCCTCTCAGAAGCTTCCCTTCCACTGATCGGCAATAATGTCCCGTTGCAAACCACGCCTCCTTTGGGATTTTGCTTAGAAGCGCGCCAAACTTGATCTGGCTGTTGCATCCAATATCTGGGTTGGGTGTGATGCCTCGGCTGTAGTCGTCCAACGTCGATTGAAATACGTCCTGCCAATACTCTTTTACAAAGTCAACATGCTGACAGGGAATGTCGAGTAAGCCACATACTTTCTGCACATCCTTCCAATCTTGTATGCTTGTGCATTCGCCTCTCTCGTCTGAAGTGTCCCAATTGCGCATGTAAATACCCTGGACATCAAACCCTCTTTCCTTCAAGAGCGCAGCTGACACACTAGAGTCGACTCCACCTGACATTGCAACTACCACACGATCGCCTCTCTTGGGTTGACTTGAGGTGCTATATGAAACACTTTTTGAGCCTACGAATCTACCAAGACTCCTGATTCTATTTACAATGGTGCTCATTTTATATTTTATTCTATTTTATTTTATATAAAAAGTAAAATAAACAATTAAATTGCCGTCATCGCCAAAATTTAAATATATTCTCTCTTTTGCTACAAATATTGAAGGTTTCTTTTTTTTATTTTTTATTTTTTATTTTTCCAAGATGGAAAAAAGTCAGTGCACACACTTCCATTGGGAAAAACAATAAAAGGAATAAAAAGAACAAAAGAAACAACAGATTTGACATGTTAATATTAAAAAAAAAAAAAGTAAATAAAAATGCATTCAGAATCACAAAAACTCCTTGAAAGTGTTTGAAGGGATTGTTTAGAATCGTAAACATGAAACGCATTGTTTATTATTATAGATTAAGAAGGAAGGCATCTGTAAAAACAGTGTTAATATGACTAAAAACAAAAATACAACAAGTCTCAGTGACGCAACTATGAATTATATGTATATTCATGTCATATAAATACATCGACTCTTTTTTTTCCCTATTCCTTTTCCTTTTCATTTCTTTTATTTTTTTTTCCCTCAACTTTTATTATATATTATTATTATTATAATATAATTTACCATTAATATCTTTAGTGTGATATGTCACATATTCTTCACCCAACTAACAATGGACTCATCACTCCAGAGAGATCTGTTCCTTCTAGTCCTTCACTTTCTCCTGCCATTGTTTCACCCACAAATGCAACCACTCACCATTTACATTCAAGCGATTCAACTACGGTAGATATTGAAGAGTTGACAAAGCTACTGTATCAAGTCGTTTCAAAGCGTCCTTTACATTTGCCTGCTTCACCTTCTTCTACTCTATCAACCAGCAGCTCAAGCTCGTCAGAAAAAGTCATCACTCGCTCAAACAGTCAACTACCCCTTCAATTTGTATTCAAAAAGCCTCTTTATAACCAAGTTTATCATAAAACTCATTTCCATCATTCGCAAGTCAATCCACAGATTTGTCAGGATCGCAAGGATTTGTTCCTGGGCTGGTCAGATCTTCGACGCTTTTTTGTAATACAAGACGATAAGGATGAATCAAAGTCCGAGCGTTTTGCAAATCAGTTTCGTCAAAATATTGAAAGCCGTTATGGCAAATGGGGTAAAGTATCCATGTATGAATGACTAAATATTTAAATGTCTCTTAATGCCAATCTTGTCTTTTAATGAGGGAGATTCTTGAGGGATTTTAGCTAAACAAAATGTCAAGGAGAAAAAATATGCTAAAAAATTATATCTCTCAATTTTTAATTATAGGACGCTATTTAGGGAAAGGTGCAGGTGGTTCTGTCAGATTAATTCAAAGAGCAAAAGATCAAAAAACATTTGCTGTAAAACAATTCCGCAAGAGATTCAACCATGAAAGCGAAAAGGACTATGTGAAAAAAGTGACAGCTGAATTCTGTATTGGTTCTACTCTGCACCATCCAAATATTATTGAGACTTTGGATATCATTCAGCAGGAAAGCCAGTTTTATGAAATAATGGAGTATGCTCCCAACGAGTTGTTTAGCCTCGTCATGAGCGGAATGATGTCTCGTCAGGAAATTGCATGCTGTTGGCGTCAGTTACTACAAGGAGTCGACTACCTTCATTCAATGGGAATTGCTCACCGCGATCTCAAGTTGGACAATGTGGTTTTGGATCATTTGGGAATGCTAAAAATAATTGATTTTGGCTGTTCCACAGTTTATAAATATCCATTTGAAAATGCCATCACCATGACTAAAGGTAAGCAGTTAATTTACAAATAGTAATATTCAACCCTTGCTTATGCCCCGTTTGATAGGTATTTACGGTTCTGATCCGTACATCGCACCAGAACAATACGTCCAACCTACGTACGACCCTCGGTTATCAGATGTATGGTCATGCGGAATCATCTTTGTATGCATGACAATCCGTCGCTTTCCATGGCGGATGCCTCGTAACACAGATCCTGCCTTCCGTGCATTTGCTACCAATCAAAACCAGCAAAAGTTCAGACTCCTTAAACTTTTGCCTCGAGAATCTCGTTCTGTAATGACAAGTATCCTTGAACTAGATCCTAGTCACCGCTACTCAATATCAAAAATCCTTCAAGATGAATGGGTAAAGTCCATAGATGTATGCACTGCACAAGAGCCTGGCGCTCATCATGTTCATCATGTTTCAACATGTCCTACTACCAACCGAGGCAACTTGGTCGCCGTGACACCTGAACCTCCTGGTGTTGTGGCCGAAAAAGAAAAAAGAAAACGCCAGCCTATTAAACCTTTGATCGGCGCAAAAGAAACTTAAATTAAAAAAAGTAGAGTCATGATTTGTAAATACATTCCTATATTTTTCATATCTTTTTGTAAAGCTACTCCTCATCCTTTCCTTTCCCCTACTATCATTTTTATTTTTATAACATCAATATGCATGTATTCATAATATAATTGACAGCAAAGTACAATCATTAGTTATTGCAATAATAACAATAATAATAATAATAAAAGCAACTTTTTTTTCTTATTTTTTCATTCCATCACAGCCATGATTGCAATTAAGCATGTGTAAAGCATTCTTGTGCGACTCTCGAGATTTTAGCAACTTTATGTTATAATTTTATTGTGGACCAAAAAAGTAATCTCTGTATGTGCGTTCGGCTCAACACTTAAAGCTTATTATCATGTAAATAAAACTTAAAACATAAACAAAAAAAAAAGAGGCATCGGCAGTCCCTGAACACAAGGATCGAATATTGTATCATTTTTAATAACAAAAACTAAACAAAATGTAAAAGAGACATGATTGCCACTTGCTGATAATTATGAACGCCCCCATTACGTTACAAACTTACATTTATGCTCTTTTTCAACCAAGTAGAAACATCTTTTGTTTTGTTTTGTTTCAAGTCTTTTGGAATAGTCTCTATATATATTTGTCACATTTACCTGTCTCTTAGATTTCTAAATGATGATGAAAAGGTTTAGTTTGTCATCATATCTTTTTATCTCTGTATTGTCACTTTCTAAAAATACATAATAAAGTTTTACACTATACTTTTTCTCTGACAAGTAACCACCCTTAAAACAAAATAACAAAGTAACTCAGCTTTTTTGAATTGACATTTATAGACAATAAAGGTAGAAACAAAGTGATACAACGTAGTGGCTTTTAGTGGCATTGTTCCCGTGAATTATTTCGGTATAAATAGAATGAAACAGAAAGATAGTTAGTACTCTGTATGACAGAGAACCACCTTCCTTCAACCAGACTTGAAACTTTAATGCCTCTATTAGCTATACATAAAACTGTAGCGAGGTTATGCACTGAGTTGTAATCTTTCAGAAACAAAGCTTTGATTTTTATTATAAGGAAATTGAGGCAATTTGATGTTTTGTTGTTCTCTTTCCCATCTTACCTACATGTTTTTAAATAAGGTTAAAGATAAGGTTTAATTTATTCCGCAACTCTCATTACTTCTTTCTCAGCATCTGTAACATATACACGAAAAGCAAAACAAAACACTTGTACCCATGAGCAAAATAAGTAAATAAATTAATAAACAAGTTTAAAGTGTGACGAAAAGATGTCTTTCTCATAATTGTTTCTTTTTTTTAAGAAGACATCTAAACATATTAAAATATGTTTGTTTTTTGCTACTCTTGGCTTACAAATACAAAGAAAAAAAAATAAAAACAAAACAAAACAAAGTAAAATAAAAACCATGATGTAAAATAATATTATTTTTCTTAATGTAACTAGCAAATGTTGTTTTGATATGATAGACGATATTTGATGAACCTTGCATCAAGATCATCGTATGTACTCCTTGATAAATGAAATATGTCATAGAATTCCGCTTCGTCTATCTATAGACTCAATAGATATATAAATATTACTTTGCTTGTTTTCTTTTCTTTTTTTTTTTGAACAAGCTCAAAGTATATTTGTAGGTATGCTTAAAGCATTACTGGACTTTCTTTTTCGTTAAAAATCAATAATAAATGACTTGAAAATCATGATATACGTATTCTTCTCAGGGTTTACTTATTCTCTAGTTCTCTTACGATGATTTTTTAATAAAGGTGAATGATAACTCATTTGACTTGAAAACAATGACATACTTGACTTCATATGAATCGACCCATTAGTTTCATGCTACAAGTATTTAGCAGGTTTGAAAAAAAAAATTTTTTTTAATCCAAATAACCCCTCTTCCATAAGAGGGTATTTTTCGAACAGAAAAAAACATTACCGTTACTGTTCCAGCAAAAACAAGTAATAGTGCTCAACCTGAAATAAAGAATAAAAGATCTCCGAAAGGATGAGTGATAATCAAGGTTGAAAAAGGGCAAACAGCTCATACACCAGACTTGAGTTTATAGGAATCTCAAAACTCCTCTTCTAGTATCGTTTGAACCAATCGGTTTCTATAGAGAATGATATTTGATAAGAACGAGTGCATGGGGATTATATAATTTAGTTGTACAAGATATCCAATATAAATTAAAGTTAATTTTGTTGTTTTTGAAATCAAAGCAACCAGCGTATGATGTTTAATTTAATACATTTGTATTTTTATTAAAGTATATTTTGTTCGTTCGGTTATAATATAAATTACAGAATTAACTTGTTTTTCTTTCATAATATAAGCCGTTTGCTTGCCTAGCTTCCTTACAGCCATCCTCTGTCTCTTACCTTGTTATATCCTCTAAAGAAACCCATTTCCTCAGATAATTCCTTTTCACTCTGAACATCAGAATTCGAGCTACTCTCACCATAGTCACTTTGGTTTTCTTCTCGCAATCGTTTTGCCTTTGTATTTTCATATCGCTCAACCAAGCTTAAAAGATTTTCTGGAAATTAGTTTTTCTTGATTAGGAGTACTATCTTTTCCAATTTGCTTCAGTTCTGTTGTGCACTTTTCTTTTCATAACACTGTCCATTTCCTTGTAGGATCCCACTTAAGTTTAACCAATGTTTAAAGCTGTTTCATTGTTCTGCCCTTATATTGTAAGGGATAGACAGTTGGGTTCTCAGTGTCTGCTAGGAATAAACCTTGCACCGTAAAAGGATAAAGTAATGTTGTTATTGACTTGGACTTTAGCAACTTGGATTAATTGTCCACACTTTTTTTTTTTTTGGTAAGAAAAAAAAAGTTATGTGCAAGCCATAACTATCTAAATTACAAATTTAAAAGTAAGCAATTTTGATAATGTCTATTACTTATGTATTTTGTATTTTGCTGTAACTATTACCATTCGCAATCTTGTTGTAGTCTCTTGATAACCCATTTACAAAGCTGGTAACATATTTAAAATGGATGCATTTTTCACTATAAGTGAGAAGCATACCAAGTATTATTAGTGTTTACCTTACAGTGAACAGAGCGGACATATAAATCAAACAATGAAAGCAAAATGGTTCCTGGTTATAATTGATTTTATCTAAATCGTCATGTTTTGTATGGAGTAATGGTACCTATTTATTAAGAGTCATGTTCACTTTTATTCAGACATCTGAACGGAAGTAATGTTATAGTTGATTTTGCATAATAAAACGAGTCTATAAAAAATAATTGAATAATAAACAATCTATTCTTCCATGAAATATCGCAATTTTACATTCTGCAAGTAATAATGGTAATAAAAGTGAAATTACGCGTTTCCTCATATTCTATCTAAGTGAATAGATATCCTTGTTTGCTTTGTTTATGATTACAGTGCGCTAGAAGTACGGTTTTGATATATTTTAAAAAGCATTGGGTCGATCCGAAAATAAAGTTTATTTGCATAAAGACCCTTTTTTTTTTAAAAAAAACAATAAAGATAAACACACAATTGAAAACACGAGATCAAGTGTTAATATCCATCACGTGTAGCGTCATGTAGCGCGAATGGTTTCCATAAACAGATATTGGCCATAACCGTACTAAATACTGATTGGGTTGCTGCTTTTCCATACCCCGCAAGGTCATTTTCAATTATTTAACTCTTGTTTTTATTATTTTTTTCGTATTCTTTTCTTCTATAATTTATTATATAAACAGACAACAGCATGGAAAAGTTCAAGGAGGTAATTATTATATACTTACTATACTATGTCACTATCAGAGAGTCTGATGAATCATGGCCCTTTAGAAACTCTCTACCCTCCGCGCCGAGGCCGAAGCTGCTACTGCTATTGCTGAGGAGTATGAAGCCAAGATCAAGCAGCAAGAACTTGAACACACTGCAAAGGACCACGAAATTCTCTCTCTTGAAATTCGTGTAAAAAACTTGGAAGAAAATGTCGAAAAGACTGATGTAAAGTTACAGGCTACCACAACAGAGTAAAGTATTATAAATCTTTTGGGTCAAGCGAGAGCTTGGAGTGGGTATCTTGTTGGCCAAGTTCTAACTCGTTATTATTTGTTATTACTAGTTTAAACAAGGCTGACTTGAGAGCTGAAGAGGCTGAAAAGAAGGTCCAGGTACTCGAACAAGAGTTGACTGATAAGGAACAACTCAACGAAGACCTTCAAGAAAAGTTTAACAATATTAAGTCTGAATTGGACGAATTGGCACGTCAATTCGACGAGTTGTAAACATATTGTAATAAATCTCATCTCTCTCTATTCACATTGCTAATTAATTAATAAAGGGTTTATATAACTTGTCATCTTTCCTTTCACGTCCCTATTTTCCCTGCAGATGAGGCTCATCTAGTCTTTTAAAAAAAGTTTCGCAGTTTTCAAAAATAAAGAGTTGGATATGAACGAGCCTCACATGGAGTGTAGCCTATTTTAATTCAAAGCCACAAGTTGCCTTGTTTTGGTTTAAACAGATGATGCTCCATCCAACTAATATGACTAAAAGTGGTGCTTGCGTGTGAAGAAGGACTCCCTTCAATGATTAGAGCATCAAGTAAGCTGCTGCTGAACAACACCCCCACTTTAACAACATTTAGCGCCTTTTTATTTTATATTTTCTATTAAGACTTGGAATGTCCATTATCAAAAGTGAGTAAATAGTAGATTACCATATTAGGAAATGTCTATTAGCTGGATTTAAATATAAGTGATTCCAACACTTTGTAAGGGACCTTGGCTTGTGAGTTGAGTGATTATGATATGGATTTACATGAAAGATATCTGTGTTATTTTTTGCCTATTCTTTATTTTTATAAGTTTCAGAGTGCTAAATAAAAGTAAGGAAGGAAAGATGGAAAAGAGTAAAAACAAAAATGGAAGCACAAAGCCAACTGCTAATTTAAATACAAAATTCTATAAATACACTTTATTTTTCATAATATCGTGTAGATATTTCCCATCATTTTCATAAACAGATTCCCTTGGTAAATTCAATCATCTTGTCATTATTTTGTTTAAGTGTGTGCCTTATTTTTATTGTCTTATTTAAATGAAATGATCATTTTCGATTAATAAGAGATGGCTGTAGCATAGTTGAGAGCAAGAATTAAGCATTTAAAGTTTGAGCACTCTTTTAGTGATGTTTGAGCAAACCATGTGCCAATCTTGATTTTAAAAGAAAATAAAAGTTACGTCACTTTTTTATTTTTCTAAATTTTCATTGGCTGGCATGTCCAACAAAATTGGAGTGTATTCTCACTTTTATATATTTTTTTCTTTTTTATAACAGTATTTAAACAATATTAAAAACAACCAAGAGAGGATAATGAGCGTCGCCGGCTCGACATCTTCACATGGAACTCATTCCAGATCACCTTCCAGATCCCGCTCACCACCTTATAGTGATGGACGATATCCTTCACGCTATTCACGATACGATTACAATTACAGAAACAGTCGCAGTGGCATGTCAGCTGCATTAGACGACTACAGAGACTTACGGGATTTAAGAGAAAGAGAAAGAGAGCGCGATCGAGATAGATCAATGTTGATAATGAGAGAGGATCGATATTTACCTCGTGGACGTGAGAGAGAAAGGTAGCTTTTATTATATTCATGTACAAAATATCCGTTTTGTTGATAAATGAAAATATTGTTCTTTAGAGACGATAGATACACTCCTTATTATCGTGACGACATTTCATCTTCACATCACTATTCCCCTTCCTCCTCTTCGTCAAATGTCATGTCTCGAGATTATTCGAAACTTTCTTCTAATTCAATACGCAGAGATGGTAAAAAAAATGAAGAAGAAAAAAGAAAAAAAGAGACAAGTTGTTGCAGCTGGATTATTAATTCTCCTTTATTCTAATAGCCAGTTCAGATAGAAGCAAGCCAAATGACCCCAAACAGCCTTCTGGGAGCAGCAGCAGCAGCGTAAAAGAGAGTAAAGACGATATAAAACCCAGCTTGAATTCCTCATCAGATAATTATGGCTCTAGCCGCTACGCTGATTGGCGCGAGAGAAGATATCGAGATGATGATAGACGGCGTGATTATGATAGACGCCGCGAAGGGTAATTACCAGCAATATCTAGAGAAACCAAGACTAATACTAATATTATTTATGCATTTAGTTATATGCGTTATGACTCTGGCTACGGAGCGCCGCCCTCAATGAATTACCAAATGCCTCCTTTTGGCGGTGATTCTTATCGCCCAGATCGCGAAATGCCGCCTTCACCAAGTTCACATATTCCGTATTATGAGCGAGATCGAATGGACGACCGTGACTTTTACAGAGGACCAGTGAGAGGCGGCCCTAATGATTATGATCGTTATCGTGGGAGAGGAAGACCCAATTGGGCCAATAAACCAGATGACCCAAGGCGTCTTGATCGTGAGCGTGACAGACCTGAGCGTGACAACAGCAATCTTGTTGTCAGTCCAAAATCAACCTTGTCTCCTCTCCCAAAGGAGCGCTCAAAAGACGACCCAATGAAGCCAGAGGATAGCAAAAAAGAAGATGTCGCAGTAGAAACAGGTAGCTGAATATAAATACAAATATATGTCCACTCTTGGTGATTAATGCTGTATTTTTGGGGATAAAGGTGCTACTAGTAGTGAAAAGAGCGAGCATTCTTCTCAAGCATTACAAGATAAATCACCCACAAAAGTACCAATTCCATTCAAAAATGAGCCGGTCAGCAAAATGGATACACTAACATCCTCTGAAGCATCAACAAGCAATGTTAAACCAGTTGAAACAGTAGCTTCAAAAGAAAGCGAGGCTAAAATGGATTCAATGGTGGAAAAGGACTCTCAATTGGTAGAATCACCTAGTAAACCTGAGCAGGACTCAGTTGAATATAAAAGCCATTCACCTGAACCCATGGTCACAGAGCAGCTGCCATTATTACCTTCATTATCTGATGTGCCAAGACAGAATCCAATGACACAGGATCAAATCGTGGAGCGTATCGATCAAATTGAAAATGATCTCAGCATGTACGAGGAAATGCTTGAAGAGGCAACTCGACGTGAAGAGGAGGAGTCAAATCGCCAAATGGAAATAGACCAAGAGCCTCCAAAGCAAGATGATATGGATGAAGACGAGGAAAACGAGGAAAACGAGGAGGATGAGGAGGACGAGGAGATGGAAGACGAGGCTCGCCAGGAAGAGGCCAAGAAGCAAGCAATTCAGGCCATGGGTGATGACGTGGTTGCAACTGATATCGAAAGCATGCATTTGACCGAGAGTTCGGTGATGCGTAACCGCCCTCAACTATTAATTAACCAACTACGCTCCACTGATGCTCTTGATGACGAGCTATACGAGACGATACGCCGTGACAACCAAAAGATGGCTAGCAAGGCATCAGGCATCGATGAGGACGTTTGGGTAGACGACGAAAAGTGGAACAAGCCTTTGTACGCAAGCATCAATGAGTATCCTTGTTACAAGGAGAATATCGAAAAATTCGATAAGCTGCGTATTTCCATCGCCCACTCTCTCTCGGTCCAGAAATCATCCCTCCAGAAAAAGGAGCGTGCACTCAAAGAGGAATACAAATCCCTCTACGAGAAATGGAAGGAAAAAAACCTGGCTTTGGATCGCATTCGCGACCAGGAGCGCAAAAACTCGAATGAAAAGTTTGGCCAGCGAACTTCAAGCAGAAGACGCCAGGAGGAGGAAGCCGATGAATATGTTGACGGCATCATTTTTACTGGTGAACACGACGCCCTGCGGTTTAAGAACGATGGAACATCCACACCTTACACTGGAAGCGGCCCTTGGACCTCCGACACAGCCAGATCAGAGGCAGAGCTCCTTGAAATCATCCAGACTCTAGAGTCAGCTGAGATGCGTAATCCCGAATCGCGCGCCAAAAAGACCACTGCAACCATCCCGCATATGATCCTTGATGCACAGGCTAGAATGCGGACCTTTGACGACCGTAGTGGTCTTGTAAAGGATCCACTTAGTTACTACCACACCGGTGCTGATAGTGGTGATGCTTGGAATCAGCAAGAAGTCACTGCCTTTATGGAAAGCTACATGAGTTATCCCAAGCAATTTGAAAAAATTGCTCAAAATGTTGGGACAAAAACTGCTCCTCAGTGCGTGCTTTTCTACTATAGAAAAAAAAAGAAGATTGACTTTAAGGGATTAATGAAAAAGGCTCGTCGTGGTAAGAACAAACAGCGTGACAGACTTGCCGCCGCCATTCGCACCATTACTGGCGGTCCTGCATCGACGACTCGACGAGGCAAGAGTAAGGGCTCGGCTTTGATGACTGATATTGGTGAAGCCCAATCAAGAAAGGAGAAGGAGAATGCAGAGCGTAAAACAAAGGAACTCCGTGATTTGGAGCAGGCTAATGCGTATTGGGATGGCGTTGCTGAAAGGAAACGATCAAAACGAACCAGTGCTCCTCCATTGTCTTTTTCCGAGCCTACTAGTAGTGCGTCAGACGATACGGAGATGATGCTCCAGCCTCTACCGGATAAACGCCGTGGCCCTCAAAGGCGAAGAGCACGTGAATCAACACAGGAGAATTTAATGACGGCCCAACCATCCGGATCTTCTAAGCCAGATCAAATCATGACTGAAGCTGATGCTTCGTCCAGTGCTACTCATGCTGATGCTGAAGAAGAAGAGGAGGAGAAAGCGTCACCCACGGCTACCAAATGGACCGAACGTGAAAAGGAGTTGGCGACCAATGGCTTCAAGAAACACGGCCGAAACTTTGTTCAGGTCTCTTCTATTGTTGGATCAAAAACTGAAGAACAGTGCCGCAACTTTTATCATAATTTTAAAAGAAAGTATGGTCCCAATGTTTTCAACGAAGAAGATGCGCGTCGCTCACCTGCAAACACCGTTGTTACTACTACAACTGCACCCACTTTACAGCAATTGCCCGCAAAGCAGACAAGCACTCCAATGCCCATTGTTTCATCGACTCCGGCTTCATCGTCCTCTGCTGCCCCGGTGCCTGTAGCAGTCTCAGCTCCAGCACAGGTTCAAAAACCAGCCACCATACCTCAATCAACAAGAGCAGTGATACCACCCTCAGCACCTATTCCTGCCTTAGTCTCTGCACAATCTACACCGGCAGCCTCTTCTCCAGTAAAACCGCCAACACCATTAGCATTACCACCTGTAGCAATAGCAACGTCGGCAATTACAGCACCTGCAGCAGCACCGGCATCAAGGATGGCTCCAGTAGCTACGCCTGCACCAGCAGTCCCGGTGCCTAGCTCTTCTCCTCCAAGCCAAGTGACTGTCCTAAGCGGACGTACTGATCTCAAAGCGGAAGAAGAAGATGCTGCTGCCGCTTTGGTAGATATGTTTCAAATGGGCGCAAACACAACACCCAGAGAAGAGCTCAATAAGCCACTCGTATTACCCTCGAGATCGCGCACACCAAGTGCATCTATTCTTGAAGAGTCGCACACATCCACCGCATCGCCAACCACATCTATTCAAAAGAGACGAAGGGCGCGTACTTCATCAAGTAAGATGGATAATTTGAGTGAAGATGGCTCGGACTGGGCTGATCCAGATTATGGGGTGAAATCAAGTGGACGTAAATTGACAAGAGCAACATCTGTCATCGACTCAAAGAAGCCCACCAATTCGTCATACTGGTCTGTATCAGAACGCAATGATTTCCAAAAATATCTGGAGCTATATGGCCGAGACTGGGAGAAGCTATCAAGTGCGATGAAGACAAAGACGGTGATTCAAGTGCGCAACTTTTACTCAAATAACGAGGAAAAGATGAAGTTGAGAGAAATTGTAGAACGTCATGAAGCACGTCAAAAGGAGACCTCGCCGCTAGAAAAATCAAACGCAGCTCACTTCCAAGCCTTGCAAAACTTCCCTTTCCCTGCCCCTATTTCAAAACAGGCGTCTTCGCCGCCGCCTCAAGCACCGAAGCAAACCAAGGGTGTATCCAGCCCATACACAATGAACCGGGTTGGCTTTTATCCTCCGCCACAAGCTGCTGAACGTCGAGAGGTATATCCGACACCTACTCCTCCACCAAGACCGCATGTATCACCACGATCTGCTGTTGTATCCACCCCAGAGCCAGTGCCATCTGCGGTTACAAAGGTGGCTGACCTGCTTAACAATGATGATCCTGCCGAACCTAACCAAAACAGTTGGGAAACTTGGTTTGGTTCTTAAATACTTGTTTCTCCCTGTTATTACTGTGTATCATATTCTTTTATTTTATTTTAATTATTATTATTATTATTATTATTATTGTTATTATTGTTATTATTGCTATTGCTCTCCAGACCTTTCTCCCACCCCTTTCTTTCTTTCTTTCTTTCTTCTTAAATAATAATATATAATGGCATTCTTATAAGCAAATGATTTCTGTTCTTTTTCTATTCACTATATATATATATAATTTGCATTGTATTATCATTGCTATTCATCACTTTCTCTCTTTTATTTTGTAAACACCCTTTTCCATTTTATTTAAACTAAGGAGTGGCGGAGTG
>VCJJ01000244.1:324-25290 GCA_024139415.1 Backusella tarrabulga | reverse complement strand
CCCCCCCCCTCTCTTTTTTTTGAAAAGGGAAAGGAACGCTAAAGATTTCTTTGTATAGCTTGCCCGTGAACTTTTAACATGGGATAGACCTTTTGAAACTGTAAAGAACGGTTGCTTCGAAGATGGAAATGTATCATGGTTCGCACAAGGAGAATTGAACGCCTGTTACAATGCAGTCGATCGCCATGCTCTTAAAAACCCAGACAAGATTGCCATCATTCATGAGGGTGATGAGCCCAGTGACGTTCGCCGCATTAGTTATGGTGAGCTTTTAAGAGATGTAAGCCGTATGAGTAACGTCCTCAAGGGACTCGGTGTTCGCAAGGGGGACAATGTCGCCATTTACATGCCCATGATTGCTGAGACCGTGGTTGCCATATTGGCCTGTGCTCGTATCGGTGCCATCCACTCGGTCGTCTTTGCCGGTTTCTCTTCCGACTCTCTTTTAGATCGTATTGCTGATTGTGGCGCACATGTTGTTATTACCTCGGATGAGGGTCGTCGTGGTAGTAAGAATATTCCTACCAAGCGTATTGTAGATGAGGCTCTTAGTAACGAGCAGGTCCATCAGGTCGAACATGTTATTGTCTTTCAACGTACCGGAAGTGCCGTCCCCATGATGGATAACCGTGATCTTTGGTGGCATGAGGAGATGGATAAGGTTCGTCCTGTTTGTCCCCATGAACATATGAGTGCTGAGGATCCTTTGTTCTTGCTCTATACCTCTGGAAGTACTGGTGCACCCAAGGGTATTCTTCACACTACTGGTGGTTATCTCTTAGGTGCTGCTGCTACTTTAAAATACATCTTTGATGTTCATGATGATGATGTTTATGCTTGTATGGCTGATATTGGATGGGTTACCGGACACAGTTACTTGTGCTATGCCCCATTGACCCTTGGTGTAACTACAGTTTTGTTTGAATCTACCCCTACTTATCCTAGTCCCTCTCGTTTCTGGGAGCTTATTGAGAAGCACAAGGTAACTCAATTCTACACTGCACCTACCGCTATCAGAGCCCTCCAACGCTTGGGCGACCAATGGTTGGATAACATTGACCTCTCTAGCTTAAGAGTCATTGGTTCAGTCGGTGAACCTATTAACCCTGAGGCATGGAATTGGTATAATGAAAAGGTTGGTAAGGGACGCTGTGCTGTTGTTGACACCTACTGGCAGACCGAGACTGGCTCCATTATTGTCAGTCCATTACCTGGTGCCACTCCCACCAAGGCTGGTTCTGCCACTTTACCTTTCTTTGGTATTGATCCTGTCCTTTTGGATCCTACCACTGGTAAGGTCATTGAAGCTGCTGACCAAACTGGCGTGCTTGCCATCCGTAACCCTTGGCCATCCATGGCACGCTCTGTCTTCAACAACCATAAACGCTTTTTAGAAACCTATACCAAGCCTTATCCTGGCTATTATTATACCGGCGATGGTGCTTCCATGGACAAAGATGGTTATATTTGGATTCGTGGACGTGTTGATGGTAAGTTTTCAAAACAAGAAAGAGTGTGAATAAGGAAGTCTTGAAAGTGGCGTTTGTTTATGCATGTGTCTGATGTATTTTTATGTTTTTAGATGTTATCAACGTTTCTGGTCACCGTCTCTCAACTGCTGAAATTGAAGCCGCCTTGAATCTTCATGCCTCTGTTGCTGAAGCTGCAGTTGTAGCCGGACAGGATGAACTCACTGGACAGAACATTCATGCATTTTGCTTACTCAAGCCCAATCTTGAGGACTCGGAAGCATTAAGAAGAGAGCTTACCTTACAAGTGCGCAAGGTTATTGGTCCTTTTGCTGCACCCAAGCGCATTTATATTGTTACAGATCTTCCCAAGACACGTTCTGGCAAGATTGTACGTCGTATTCTTCGTAAGATTGTCAACCAAGAGGCCGATGCATTAGGTGACGTTTCTACTCTTGCTGATCCCAGTGTTATTCCAAACTTGGTTGAAAATGTTCAAAGCAAGCAGTAAAAAGAGGGGCCATTATCATTATTTATGAATGCATTCAACACATATATACATAAACAACTAAATAAAACAATAATACAATAGTTATAAAGCTCTCTTTTTTAAAAAATACATATACCCTTTCTGGTAAGGTCGTTTGTTGGATCCTTGGCAAGATTGTCAAGGGTGAGCAAGAGGGTTTGGATGATACTTGTAACTTGCTTATCTTTACCACCATTCTCACAACTGTTTCCTTGGTTCACGATTAATAGTTTTAACTATTTTTTTCATCTTTATTAGAGCGTGTCAGTAACAATAAAAGGCGTCTCTTGCAGTTACCTTGTGTTTTATGTTCTTCATGTGACGATAATTAAGTCACCGCATTAAACTTTATTTATTATTCTTCTTCTGTTTCCAGAGTTCCTTTTTAATATTATCCCCCTTTTTATTCTTCCACTTTCTTTTTGAAACAGAGACAAAACCTTATGACCGTGACAGGAGTAAGTTTATTTTGTTGAAGAGAATAGGGAAAACGCCTGGGATTTTTATTTATTGTCTACGGTTTTGGGTTCCTGTTGGCTGAGAGGGGCACAACATACTAAAACTATATTTTATTTTCAAGTCTAACAGCGGAGGTGCATACGAGGGCTATGACCTCGATAGTATGCTTGCACAGGAAATTGAAGATCTCAATAGAGACACTCCCGAGGATAGAAAAGTCAAGGAAGCAGTGATTGTAGCCAAGCCTGATCCCAACCAGATTGCTTATGAAGACGACGAAGGCCAACTACGATATTTTTATGACGACGATGACGACTACGAGGAAGATCTTGCCATTCGTGATCCTGAATTGTTTAAAATAACAGAAAGTAACCGTAAAATACATATCGACCACGAAGAGAAACCTGCAGTAGCAGCTGCTACCAGGCGTCCCCCTGAGCTGGTCTTTTCTGATCCACCTGTTTTGGTATCTGAAGATGATTCCATTCAGGCATCATTCTATTATGGCTTATCAGAAGACAAGGAGACAAAGAAAACAAGAAGATACATGATGATGTGTGACTTTGGAGAAGAAAGCTTGTATGCACTCAAATGGGCTATTGGTACTTTGCTCCGTGACGGGGATGAGGTTTATATCGCTAGTATTGTGGATGAAGATGACGAAGTTGAAAAGATGGACAAGAAGGAAAAGAAAGAGCTCCACGAAGAGGTAAAAACACTCCCTATTCAGCTAATACAGCTAAGCTTACCTATTCTATAGCTTAGTAAGAATTCCAAGACAATGATATCCAGAGTTCGATCTGTTCTTGGAGACATGTTGCTTTATAATATTAAAATCGTTGTGTACTCGCTAGCAGGAAAGATAAAGGAATCTCTTTTAGACTTGGTAAGTTTGCCTTTGGAAAGGACGTATTGATATTGACATCAATTTAGATTTATAAGACACCCAACTTGACGATGGTTGTGTGTGGATCAAGAGATCGTGGTTCACTGAAGGGGTAAGTTTTTTAATAAAAGGTTGTTTTAATATAGATAACTTGCATCATCATCATCATAACAATAATAATGATAGGATGATCATGGGAAGTGTTTCCACATTTTTAGTGCACAATTCCCCTGTTCCCGTGTCTGTTGTTAGACCGCAAAAGAAGGAAAAGAAGAGCAAAACAAAAAAGGCATCAGCACAGAAACTAAGCCAAAGTGTTCAAAGTGGGCATCTGAAGGTCGATGAGGCAGAAGGCGCCTCGTTGAGTATCAATAGTTATGATGGGACATCATAGTTTGTTTGTTTTTATTATCATTACTATTATTATTGTTATTATTATTATTATTATTGTTACGTTTTATAAATATTAAATATGAAAATCAAGAAAATATCATTGCAATGACAAGTAGACTAAACAACATCATGGCAAGTCGGGATAAATATGCACCTTGCAATGCCAATTGAGTGTTTCCTGCCTCATTCTATGGCATCTAGTTAGTTTTTGCTTTTGTTTCATTATAATAACAATATAGGCTTACCGATGACCATGAGAATATCCTAAAGTTAGGCATTCTCAACGAGTCTCGATTGAACGAGGTTTCAAATGGCGGAGAGAAGAAAGATGTTGTGGCTGGTCTATTTGGATCATGCAAGGGAACTGGTCTTTGCCCTGCTGGGCGAGTAGGTATTGATGGATCTTTTCTAGAAAGGACATACATTTACATACATACACTCTCCTCGCTTTTCATTATTCTATCTATCTCACCTCGGATCCGCTTCGTCTTTGCCACGCCCGTAAACAGGAATAACCTTCTCGTTCCCACTGCCTGCTTTGCACACCGGACAAGTCGGATTGCGTGATTGTATATTCAACCATTGCGCTAAGCATGTCCAACTAGAAACAAACACCTTTAGATCGTACGTGTGTATATTAACAAAGCAAGATCTATAATTACCAAAATAAATGACCGCATAATGTTAACACGGGATGAACAGCTGTATCAAAACTATATTTGATAGTCAGCGTGGGCATACACAAGGAAGAGAATAAACAACTCACCAAATATTGCACTCAAAAAAACCACCATCGCTATATCTATCTTCATCCGCACTGCTTGTAGAAGTAGTGGAGGCAGTGGTGGCAGTGGTGGCAGTGGTGGCAGTGGTGGTAGTCACGGGAGCATGCTCCTTCTTTCGTTGCTTCAACACAGCCTTTTGCGATTGACCATTTTGATCAAAAGAGGTATTCAGAGTAGCTCTTGTGGCTTCTTCTTGTATTATAACGCTATCTCCTGCTTGGTTGTTCGTTCGGGAAGACTCTACCACTTGATCTGTTAATGTTGACTGCATCTGTGTGAGAAAACAAGAAAGAAAGTATTCCCAATGCCAAAACGAGAGTTTTTAAAAGAGTCACAGGAATCGGAGTTTCCCAATTGACAACCACTCACAACACCACAAGCCAAAAGTCTGTTATTTTGCATGAATCTTTTTCTTATGATAAAAACCTCTATTGTCTCTTTCATTTCGCAATAGCCGACTATAGTCAACCAAATCATTTCATCATTAAACAAAAGCAATCACTATAAAATCGCAACATTTTGTATTTACTATTATTACTATATTATTTATTACTAATATTTTAGTTTTCCAAGGAAATATTGTTTAATAAGTCTCTCATAAAAAAAGATGTGTTTAAAGGAAAGGAGTGTATGGGGGTTGATTTTCTTCTGGTATTTATTTCTTTTGTTGCTGTTGTTAAAGACAAGTGAGATTCATATATTAAATTGCTATCAATCTAAAAAATACTGTTTTTTATATGCAAAAAAAATTATATTATTTATTAGTTTTTTTCGAATTGAAAGAAATGTAATGTATAAAACTATATTATTAAGAAAAAAAAATAAGGCGAATAATGATGAAAGCAAAAAGCAAATATCAGAAATCAAAGAAAGTAAAATGTAAAAATATATAAATAAACAAAATGGAAAAAAGAGGTTTTTTTTCATACCATAACTTTTTTACTGTCTAACTTTTTAGAGGGGTAACTTGAATGAGGTAGTCTCACTGCTGGCGGCAGTGGTTGTGGTTGTGGTTGCCTCAGAGTTATTAGCGGTAGTAGTTGTAGCAGAAGACTGAGTAGTGCTATTTTCGGATAAAGCGGAAAGAGGAGAGGAGGAGTTACTATCAGATGAAGAAGATCCACCACCACTCAAGACACTTCTGAGGACACCGTTAATATCAGATACAGGAGTATCAGCAGTGATGTTGCTAGGCAAGGTAAGAGACTTCAAGGAAGGAGGAAGCTGACCAAGACCGGTAAGATCAAGACCATCAATGGAGATGGTGAAAGGAGCTTTATCTTGGTAGTAGTACATCTGAGATTCATAGCCATCACCAACAGTAACGGTGACATTCTGAGTGACATCAAGAACCTTGTTGCTATCAACCAACATACCAATAAGCTGCAAAAGTTGCCCCTTAGTAAGATCAACGGGCCATGGCTCTGTCTTGGCGGAACCACCGGCAGGGACAGAGATAGGAGTAGGAAGATCGTAGTTAATGGTACCAACAGTGAAGGGGCTAGCACCAGAGCTAGGTCTAAAGGTGACAGAGGCTTCAACCTTCTTGATAGCATACTGAGTTTGCAAAGGATTTCTAAGAGTGATAACAGACTTGGCCTTGTTTTCAAACATAAGGCCAATAAGAGTACCTTGGACACCAATGGATTCAATCAAGTTGGCTTGGATACCAGTCATGGTAGTATCAAGTCTAACACCAGATAAACCACCCTTCAAGGGTTCAATCTCAGTGGACTGTTCAGTACCGGCAATAACCAAAGGAACCTTGGCAGCAGTCAAGTAGTCACTCAACATCAAAGGAATGACCTTACTATCAGTAACACCTTCACCCAAATGGATCTTACCGGCGAAGGACTTGGGACCAGGAGGAATGACAACATCAGTAGAGTAGACACGACCGGCAACAGTGTTCAATTCAGTGTTCATGACATCAAAATTGATATCACCAACAGTAATAGTCAAGTTGGAAGGATTAGTGATTTGGTAGACAAGATCAAGGAGAATGTATTCGGGAGTACCACCAGTGACATTAAGAGACATGATTTCGACCTTACCACCAAAGTTGTTCAAACCTAAAATAAAATAAAATAAAGATTAGAATAAAAAGTAATAATATATATATAATATATTTGTATATACATACCAGCTAAAGTAGTATCAACGCTGAAGTTAATACCCTTCAAGTTAAGATCACCGATAGCAGTAGTGGCGACGGCATTGGTAGCACCTTCCAAACCAAAGGTAACACTGTCCTTGAGAGTCAAAAGCTGGACAAAGCTGCCAAAGATACCCTTGTTAGCAACCTTGAATGGAACATCGCTGAATTGAGTGTGAACAACACTGTCTTGACTAGTAGTGGCCTTTTCATCAGGAATTTCAAGAGAAGCAACGAGGTTGTTCTGGTAGGTAGCATCAACATTCATATTGAGAGAGCTAACGCCAAGAGGGAAGCCGAAAGGACTCTTAAGTTGAGCTTCAACATTGTTGGAGCCAGTAGGAGGATTCCATTCATCCTTGGTGAAATCAAGGTTCATGTCCTTCATTGTGATAGCAGGAATGAGTTCAGGAATAGTATCAGGTCCAGGCAAGACAACATTTTGAATGCTAAGGGTCTTGAAACCAGCAGTCAACCAGCTGACTTGACCGTTAGGTCCAGAACCAGATTCACCATTAACAGTCAAGAGAGAGTCATTACCATGGAGGTAGTTTTCAAAGACAGTGGTGACAGCAGCAATACCTTCATCAGTGGTTTGAGGAATCATACGACCAGTCATGTTAACATTACCGCTACCCTTGGGAGGGAATATGGCAGCACCAGCAGAGGCAAGAGGACCAATGAGAACATCTCCGAAGTAAGCTTCGAAACCAGCACCGGCAAGGTCGAAACCAACCTGACTGGGGTTCTTGATGACAGTTTGAGTAGTAAGAGTGATACCACCGGCAGGATCATTGGAAGGCAAATCAAAAGAAGTGATAGTAACGCAATCCTTGAAACCTTGAGCACCATCTAAAGTAACAGACTTGGACATGGTAATGTTGGTGAAAGTGAAACCGAGAGCTTCAACGCTGACATCTTTGGTAGTGATATCCCACTTGAAGTTTTGATTGTTGATCATATAACCAGCAAACTTGCCCATATCATCAGGATTGGCAATGGTGAAAGTACCCTTAACATCGAATTGAGCGCCAACATCGCCCTTGGAGGCAATAGTAGGCATAGAAACAGTACCAAGGGTAACACCATTCCAGGAGACAGTAAGAGGAGATGGGAAGCCAATGTTAGCATCCATAGGTCCAGCATTGGTGATGCTACCCTTCATCTCAACAGTGAATTGGGTATCAGTAGGTTCAGACAACATAATGGTTTCAAAAGCAAGTACGGCGCCATCAACAATTTGCTGTACAATAGGTTGACCAACAATAGGAATCAAGATCAAGACACTGCTGTCAGTGGCAACAGCAACTTCCTTTTGAGAGAAGGACAAATCATTTTGGTATTGACCAATAACAGTACCAGAGGTAAGAGAAAGATCAACCTTAAGAGCCTTCATGGCATCCATGGTGTACTGAGAAATGTTGAAACCTTGGAAGACGCTAGCATCAGCCTTGACGTCTTGTTGACCGGCAATATTGAAACCACCCAAACCAAGCAAGCTATCGAGAGCAGTGGTATCCATGTTACTCTTGACAGCAAGAGAACGGAGGAGCAAAGCAACAGAGGCGGGTTCAATGTTCATCTTCATCTCAAGAGGAGCAGATTCACCAGTGGCCTTACCACCAACAACGAAGGGGCTGTTGCTAATATCTTGGTTAATGTTACCAATGGGCATACCATCAAAGGTAACAGCAGAGACAACCTTGGTGATAGTCAAACCAGCACTGAAGGGATCAGCAATAGTAACCTTAACACCAACAACACCAGTCTGAGGAGTATCTTGGTTGACAGTCAAAGCAGAACCCTGGATCAAAGCAGTCTTCAAACCAGGAAGAGTAGAACCAAGATCAATGGCACCAAGAGCATTGGAAAGAGAGGCAACAGCAGTAGAGTTCTCGAAACCACTAATGGTAACAGCGTTATCACTACCCATAATGAAAGTACTCAAAAGGTTTTGTCCAACTTCAGAAGACTTGGGATCAAAAGTAGCAGTGGCCAAGACAGTGTTATCACCACGAGCCAAAGAGAGGTTCTTCAAGGTAATGAGACCAAGGTCAGTTCCGCTAGCACCCATCTTGAAGAAAGCATCACCAGTGTTGATACTGAAATCAGAAGGATTGGACATGGTACAGTTGATGGAGAGCTGTAAGGCATCAGTAGAACCACCAGTAACATCAAGAGAGTTGATAACAGTGGCGGAGCTGTTCAAGAACTGCATACCGTGGAGAGAAGTAGGAACAAAGAACTGGATACCACCCAACTTGATAGTACCAAGAGGAGTAACAGTGGTAGTAGAGGCATTACCGGCAACCATGAAGGTATAGTTGTTGGAAGCAGTCAAAGCATAGGTATAATCATTGAAGAAAGACTCTTGACCACCAATTCCAGCAATAGCATTGTTGCTCATGGCAAAACCTAAAGTACCAGCAGATTGGTCACTCTTAGCAGGAACATTAGGAACCTGGATGACAGCAAAGTTATCAGTTTGATCAGCAGAGGTCTGGTTGATACCGAGAGTGATGTTCTGGTTAACTTCAGTAATGTTGAGAGTAAAACCGAAAGGAATTTGGAAATCAGCATTGACAGAGGGAGCATTAAGAGTAGGGCTATAAGGATTGTTAGGATCAAACTTCAAATCAATGTAACCCATTTGGACACCCTTAATGATCTGCAAAGGTTGCTCGACACCCAAAGCGACATTCAACTGAACAGTCTTGAAACCCTCAGAGAGCCAGCCAATAGGGTTAACTCCATCAGGAGCACAAGAAAGACCGACAGCAGTAGTGTTGGAAAAGACACCAGATACATAGTTAGAGAAGAGAGTACCAACCTTGTCAAGAGACTCGGTATCGTTGTGAGGAACAAGGGTACCCTTCAATAAGATGTTGTTATCACCTTCAACAAGGTTAACACCATCAGCCTTAACAGTACCAAGACTAACACCATCATAACCGATAGCGAGAGAAATAGTACCAAGCTGAACGCCAATAGGAGAAGGACTGGTAAGGACAGTACCGAGTTCAACCAAAATACCGCCATTAGGATCATCACCAGGAAGTTGGAAGGAGCTGATCTTTACATCAGGGAATCCATTCATACCTATATAAAATCAGATAGATATAGGGTTAATATTGGTTCACTTAATTGTTTTGTTCAAGGTGACACGAACCATTTAAAGTGATTTCCTTGTTAAGGTCGACTGTTGCAGTTCTATATTTGTTTAGCAGAAAATCAGAAAGTTAGTCGGGGAAAGAAAAAGAAAAAAAAGGTACATTTTAATTTATGCGCTATACCTAGTAAGAGCAGTAATATCGAGTTTTCCTTTTAGTGTCCACTTGAACGATTCAACGGCCAACATTTCCTTTGCAAAAGCAGCGAAAAGAGCTTCATCCTTGATCAAGAATGGAGTAATAGCATTCAAATCACCATTACCACCGCTAATAGTGGTATCGTTGAAAAGATAGATATTACCAAGGATAGTGTCGTTATAATAGACATCAATAGGGTTGTGGAATTTAATGTCAGCTGCGAAAGGACCAGTGTTGGAGAGGCCACTCTGCATATTCATGTAGAAAGTTGAGTTCAAGTTGTCGTCACGCTTGCTGTAAGCAGTGTTATCCAAATCACCAGGTTTAGAGAAAGTGATTGAAGCGGCATTGACGTTAATCTTGGACTGGTTCATGAGTGCTTGAGCGATCATTGGGAAAAACACGAAAACGGTCAAACAAACAACAACTACAATGATGATAGAAGATAAGATCGAACAGATAATCCAATACTTTCTCTTTTTGTAGAATGGGCGTTTGACAGGTGCTGCTGGTTTTTCAGAGTACTCTTCCATCACTCCATCGTCAGTGACTTTGTTCTCAGGAGTATGATGGTAGTATTCGCCCTCAGTCGCAAAGACCTCATGTTGATGATCTTGCGAATGGGAGTGTTCAAAACTACCAGACATGTTTGGAGGTAGAAATTAATGAAAAGAAATTATGAAAGAACGGAGGGATTTCGATTATTAAAAGGATAGTAAGGGGAACTAACAAAAGAAATAATACGAAGCAGCACTTAAAAAATGTGCTGTCTCTTAATTGTAGTAACCAGAGGGGAAATAGAGAAGAAAGAAAGATGATTTTTCTAGTACTTGTTTTGACACTCTTAATATATGTTTTTTTTTTTAGTTACAGCGGGAAGATGAATGGTAACATAAGTAACGAATCGGTATGAAAAAAGATGATTGGATCACTGCATTATCCAGCGACTATATAGGAAAGCTGGCGAAGTACAATGGTTTTCTATTCTTATATTCTGGGGAATACAAATGCAATTAAATTTATAATACATGTGAAATACCCACACCAAATTTAATCAAAGCAAAAAAAAATTAGACATTAAACTATGAAGTGTGCACAACATCAAACTTAGAGCACAAATGTTCTGCCAAAAAGTGCAAAATATAACTTTTAAAGTGCTTTAAAAGAGATCCGAATCGATTTTATGATCTGACTTGAAAAAGTGGATAATAAAAATATACTGACGATACACCCCGTTTATTAAAGCAACTGTACTACGAATATATAATCTCAACATCAAAGCATTGTCCACAGTATAAAAAGAAATGAGTTAGTGCGTTATCGAATTGAATTTCTGATTTATTTTATTTTCTTGTACAAGTTTACACAGACTATAATAAAAATGGATGGATTTGTACAAATTATGTCAAAAATGAACATGCTATGCTTATTTCAAAACCACAATTTCTCCTTTTTTTTTATTAGGATATAACATCTGTTTAAAGTTAAAAAAAGGGGACAAAGGGGTACATAATCAATATTACTACCATAATATTTTCAGCCCAACTTATGTGTTTATGAGCCTCATCTCCCTTAGACTGACGTAAGATAAAGTTTAATTCGCTCTACAGCAAAATTGTTACACCAGATATCTATATATATCCCAAAATAAATAAACATATCTCCGAAATGATAGTTACAGCTGGAGAAATTGACTTAAGATTAATTGATACAATTAACATGTGTCTTTTTTACTATTGCTATGATCTAAAAACATACAATAATTTTTTATATTCCACTAAAGAAAAAGTTTGCGACAGAAATTATGGGTTTTTCTGGAATTTTTTTATCCATTGTATGATTTTATTGGACATGACAAACAAGATAGAACAAAAAATGTCAAATGTTAGATGCCATGCTTTTTTTATTTCTTGCTGATGTTCCCACAGACTATGATTTTCAGTTGACTAATATACAACATTTAATCAACAAGTAGCATAGATTGTAATCATATAACACCTGTAGACGATTTTCATATAGTTAGCCTTTCCAAAAAAGTAAAGGATTGCTGTTACGGTATTATATCCATCAACCACAAAAGTTTATTACAACCTAAGGAAAAGAAAATAAAAACTGTTGTTTGTATTCATGAACCAGTCTTTAAAAGAATCAAGCGCATGTCTTAACCACACTATTGTTTATTGCTTTTTTAACACTGCTAACCGTTTTTCTCAATTTTACAACGCCGACAACAGAATAACTAAAAGAAATAAGATGGAGAGTGCCTGATTTCCAAAAATGAAAACCATCATTTTATTAAAACAGCAGCGGTTGCTACTCTTGCATGGCCCTACATATTAAAAATAATAAAAAAGACTTCCTGTTTTTAAAGTGCTTGAAGATCCTATTTTGTGGGAATGCATTACATTATTCTGCATAATTGTTGAAAACAAAAGAGTTTAACCGTTCTTCTTCTTTTGATCTCCCAATGTCAATTAGAAAATTCGCTACTATTTATAATAGAGAGAAAAAAAGATAAAAACTCTATTAATGGCGCCAGGAATAAATTAATATCTGTATACTAGTTGACCATGGGAAAAAAATATCAAAAAAAAAGCGCAATTGCATATAGTTGATGTGGGTGTTGTTGATAATGAATGATGATTATAGTTTAGTACGGTACTCTTGAATCATTGGCCTTCAAAAAGAAACACAGCAATGCAGATTACTGAATATTCCACTGCATTTTGATTCAGCATACGAATCAGGTGTTACAATAGTTTAACAGTAGCTTTAAAAGACGAAAGTGATCTACAGTCCTTTTTATAAATATATAAAAGGATTGGCTAATGCGGCTGTCTGGCTTTATTTTTTTTTCTTTTAGTAGTACTGGATGAATACGTTTGAATCATCATCTGCAATGCAAAATAGAGTAATAAGGCGTTCTTTTCTACTTCGAAGTTGACAACAAGTGGAATATGAAAGAGTACGTATACAAACTATATAATCCCATGTGGAATTCCTAGACATGAAATCAAGTTTTTCTTGATAGGATACCTGATTTAGATTTCTAGATTTTACTAAGATCTCAAATGACAATTATGGTCAATTATAAATCGAGACCTATTGGTGTATTCAACTTTATCGTGGCGATTATTTATTTTTCCTTGACCGTAATACGCTTGTGTTAAATCATACGTCAGTACAAACATATCTTGAAAATCTACAGCTGGAACAGCCAAGTTGTACAGAAATATATTGTGTGATTGTAAATCAATCATTAGCGGGAGGCATAACGATTAATGTAACAATGCACATAACCCAAAAAAAAACGTTTTTGTTACTTTTAATACTACATATCTGCTATTAACCATATTAAGAAATTTTAATGATTTAGTATGTTTTTTTTTGAAATCCATCAAGGAGCAAAAATACATTAAAAAAAATCTTCAACGCCGATTGCTTAAATGAAGTAGACACATACAATCCCTCTAATTGTTTGTTTGTTTTATGCAGATTATTCCTATTGCCATTGTATTTTAAGACTATATTTCTTGATGTGTTTTACTACATAGTGTTTTTTTTTCAAGTATCAAAATGTCATAAAGAATACTGTTAGAATAACATCTGATTTGTTCGAACGTCTTTTTTGTGCAATATAAAAACATGAGCACTGTCCATTTTCGCGTTTATTGATCTCGTTGAAAGAATTCGGTCCTTACTTTTTCTAGTACTTATTTAACCGTATTTCTTTTGAGTAAGCACAGGGACTCCGACCAACTTTCCCGGCGAGCTTTATATATAGAGAGATAAAGAGAAGTACCTAGATTTAGTATTCTCTTGATCCTGAAATATGGGTATTTAGACATAAAACCCAAATATAAAACATATTACTTGATAATAGATCGATTTGACTTACAAAAAATAAAATTTTGATAATGGAATGCAGCACGGAAGAACTCAGAAGATGTGTAGCTTGCTATGGATATTTCATAATACTAACCTAATATATCTTGGCTGATCATGCCTTTGTGGTGTTACTATGTTTCTCAAATTTGCGAATAGATCCTAATTTCTAATTGCAATTGACTTTGATAAAGTGACAATTACCAGTATGAACGATGTTTTAATTTATGATAATATTAAAACACGGTCTCATCGCTTTAAAATAACTAATATTTTCGATACATTAATTTTAACTCCACCTTTGTATTTTTATTGAGGACATTTTTTTTGTAGCTTTTATTTACTATTTTGATACATTCATATAAACATATAAAATTCCGCTATTTATTATCTTCTTTATACTTCTCCTTGGTTTCTTGCCTACGATTTCCCAAATCCTCGGGAAAGATTCACAAAATGCTTCAATATTGATTATTTTAAAGCTTTAAATGGTAAGTCAGTTTATGATTGTACCCGTTTAGTTTTAATCTGTTAAAGCATCAAGTGGCGTTGCACACTGTAATATAGCACTAATAGCACTCTTGGTTTTGATTCTTTTAACATTTTACTAAAAGCTGAATATTCTCAAAGTAGTTATAATGAATTTCTTGGCCATCGTCGTTGAAGGGTCTTTGTTCCTGACACATCCGGAAGTGTTTCCACTCTTTTATCAGTGAACTAATAATTTTTAGTTTTCCGAATTCTCGGGATGGTCAAACCACTTACATTTTGGGAATAATACCAGATGAATCCCGGTCTTGTGGATATGTAATATGAGTGATATATTGATTTAGATCTGTGTTTTCTACTTCCAACAAGAATGGAGTGGAAATGTAGCAATAGTATTAAAAGAAGCATTTTTCTTTTTTTGAAAGATTCAATAATTAAACCATGTTTCTTTTATATTGCTTGTATCACTCATTTCACATTTTATAGTTCATAATCCATGCTGCTATCGTGTCGGGAAAAGGTAGATCACTACACATACATACATACATACATACATACATACATACATACATACATACACACACACACATACACTGTTTGATATTAAAGGCAATAGAATCATTTTAACCGAAGTCGAGACCACTTCCAGGATTGTTTTTTTTTATGGTGTATGTTTAAAACATATTTTTCATCCAATATTACCTGATTGTCACTTGACAAGATGAAGTTTCCATTTTAAACTTATCACTCGCCACGTTTTTTATTATTAATGTTAGTTTCCCAAGAGTTATAAAAATTAATTTTCTCACAATTTCATTGAGCTACCATGTAATCCACACTTTTATAATTATCATCTATATTCACTATTAACACTTTATTGTATCAATTGTAAATAGTAGATCGATAAGTGTAAGGAGTATGAAAATTGATTTTCATGATAATTGTGCATGTTTGTTATCGCCTCTAAAATGATAAGCTACTCCGCCAATAGGTTGTTAAAATCACTTGATGTAAATTTTAATATAGTTATAATTCTCCTTTACTACGACTTTAAATCGATATATTTCTAGCTTTATAATACTTGTACCAATCAGTTTTATATTTATGCATTTAACTCCGAGTTGATAATGGTAGAATATGTATAGTCAACCTGTATTGGTTCAAGAGAACAAAAAATGCAGGCTGCTGTATTTAGTAATTTGGTTTGTTTTCTTTTCTTTTATTAGCATTACCATCCCATCAGTTCATGAAAATTACAGTAATAGCTCAATTACTGTTTTTTCCAAGAAATTGAGAAAAAAATACAAATTTATGAGAAAAGAGTGAAAACATTTTGAGAAATAAAATAACGACAATTGAGAAAAGTACAGAGAATATTTGTGAAAAAAGTATAACAATGTCTTCATAAAAAACTCATCAATGTACAAATTCAATTAATATTGTAAATTCAAAATAAACAAGCATGTTTTAAACATCATGAATCGAAAGCAAGTACCAGTAGAATCAGCAAGAGTCCAGCGTAGAGATCAAAATAGAAGAGTACTTACCAGAATCACCAGAGTAGAGCCATTGTGAAAGGGAATATATAGAAAAGCAAAACTTAGCAACACATTAGTGTAGTCTCACCAACCACTAACGAGCCTCATTAGCGGGGAGGTTTTTTGGAGATCATATACAAATTTTGAGGCCGATTAAGGGATAATAAGGAACAAAATGTCTGTTTTTCGGATGTGGGTTTATAATAAAAGTCTAACCTCCCTTAACTCATTTTCTTTCTCACCAGCTTTTTCTCATTAATTTGGAAAATTGTCTCAATTTCTTGAAAAAGACATTACATCGTCTGAAGCGTAATGATTTAAAGAATAATGGCAAATTATTTTTGATAGAATATATGTCGTTTTTGGATGGGTACCAAGAGTGAAAGCATGTAGACTCCGTACCCTGCTTAATAAAAATATAAACACGTTTCACTCACATCTTTAATTTGTTTACTTAGAAATATACTAACGATCAATTATTGTGTCTCTTGGTTTCTTAGTTAAAAATAACAAATTAAAAGAAGTATACCAGCTTTAAGTTAAAAGCACTCTAAAAGGATTTTAAATCTAAAAAATGAGTTATCTCAATTGATGATATGTCAGGAAAAAAACGAGAAATGCCACTTGAACCGAGTTATGGCTATGATTTGAACATATGAAGCGCCTTTCGTTTGTTTATACCAATTTATATATAGAAAACCTTAAAAATATATGCTTTTTCATTTTCTTTCAGAAAAAGAGGTTTTCTACTCTTTAAATGACGTATAATGAGTCAATTTTCCATTAAACCCATGGATTATTTATACGATTTTATCAAATACATACAATGTGGCCCATCTGCTGAGCATGGTAATTGCAACCATGGCCGTTAGAGCTCACTTTAATATTGTATTTCTTTCCTTTGAAGGTATAAAGAAATATAAGATGATAAAGATCATTTCTTTTTTCATAAACATAAAAACATGGATTTCACAAAAATTTAACCAACTAAGTCCTCTAATCATCTAGTAGAAAAACCATAGTGTGATTACAGAAGTATTCAAAGAACGATAGCTTGGATTCAAATGCTCTTTAGGGTTTACCAATAAATTTAGTTTTAATATTAAAACTAGATACATATCAAGAAATAATAAAGTAATGTAAAAATAGAAGAAGACTAAACATTTGCTTAAAATAACAGAATTGCTTGTTTTGAGAGCAATATGTGGAGGTGGCAATTCCTTACGGAAATAAACCAAAAGGGGTTTCCCTTTACATAAACCTTTTCTTTGATTTACAATAAATAAAAAGAAAAAGAAAACTATTACCATTAAAATATTGGAAAATTCTCAATTTTTATCTTGAAAAGCATATTTCTCCTCCAAAGCCTTTTGAGCTATATATTTGTGATTGATAAAGACCATGGGGATACACGAAGTTTTCTTTAATATTGTAATAAAATACACTAAATGATAATCACAAAGAAATTTTGGATCAAAGAAAACGAATACGGAATATTTTTTGTTACTACTTTTTATATAGTTGGATAATAGAGATATTTAAAAACAAGAAAGAAAGAAAATGAGTATATAAAGACTAAGTTTATCATATATTTATCACTCTAATCTTCTTTAAAAATAACATGAAAGGCTCCAACACTAAAAAACAGACTTCAGTACCAAAAAAAAGAGTTCAGTTACTTCAAAAAAGGCTCAGGAAGCTAAAAAAAAAAGCGATGTTACTATTGCTGTTTGGAATTTAATAGACTCTGATCCAGGTAAATAACTATATACTTTTTCTTATTAAAAAATCACTCTAAATCTTCTTTTTCGCTTTATCATAGATATCTTTACTGACATGATCAAGCGCCATTGTGTACAGGGTGTTATTGTAAAAGATTTCGTATCATGGGAAGAGCTAACTCGACTTGCAGACGAGTAAGTTCTTTTTTGCTAAAAAAAAGAAAAAATTAAGCTAAAATAATTTCTTTTTTTTATCATTAACCTAGATCAATTTATGCTATCATACTTACTTTCAAATATACTGAATATTAGTCACCAGAAAAACTCACACAGAATAATGAGGATGCCAGTAATATTATCTTTAGCCATCAGGTTACAGTGAATTTATGTGCTACACAAACTCTTAACAAACTTGGACATTAATAAAGGTGAACTTATTCAAGGGTTTATTGATAGCACTGCTAATGTGAATTCTGTTGTAAGTAATATCTATATGATAAGAGTTTATCGACTTATTTAATTTACTTAATATATACACTATTCTTCTATTTTGATATTAGGAACGTGGCACGGTTCTTGGAGATACCAAGGAATTCGAAATAATACATAACTCATACTCAGAGTAAGTGTATTTTTCATTGATATACAAAGGTGTAGTCATATGTAAATATATATACGCATATTAACATGTATTAATAGGATTGAGTCTCACAATACGGACTCCGGAAAAGACGAGGTTAAACAAGGAGGAGGTCAAGTGGACAGTGATGAAGATATTTACCATTTTGTGAGCTATATTCCTAAGAACGGGTTTCTTTGAAAACTTGATAGCTTGGACAAGAACCCTACTAAACTCAAGATTATCAAAGAAGGTGAAAATTGGCTTGAGCTCCTGAAACCCACCATACAAGAAAAGGACCAAGCTTACAAAGACTACGCTACTGCAATGGCTGTTGTCAAGGATCCAATTGTCGAAAAAGAGAAGGAAATGAAGAAACTGGTTGCCTGCAATCAAGAACTTGGTAATGAGCTATCTAAAGAAGTACTGAATCCTGATGAGGCTGGTACCTCTGATGATATAACTCGCTCTAATCTCACCCCCGAAGGTCTCAAAATACAAGAACAACAGAATGATTTAAAAGCACAAATCACAAGCCTGGAATATGAGATTATGGATTTATTTGAAGAAGAGGATAGAAGAGCTAACAAAATTAAAAAGTTAAAAGAATCCCTTGTGCCTGCCACCACCAGCATGACAACTTCTACAACCAAAATTGAAACTGAATTGATAGAACTTCAATACTCTTCTGAAACTTCCACCAAAAAAGTCAAAGGTAAAGCTAAAGGTAAAAGTAGATCCCCACCCGTACACCCAAAAAGTAAGAAGGATATCACCAAAGTTTCTTCATCCAAAGTCTTTAAGCCTAAGAAAGGTGAAAAGGTTGCTACCAGAAAACAACCATATCGAAAAGGCAAATATGATCACAATTATTCAGAAGGAAAAAGAATACCCAAGACTTCCACTACTGATAAGGCAAAGAAGACGATCCCCAAAGGTACTACTTCCGGACCTGAACCAAAGAAAAAGAATGCCGAAAAGCGTAAGAACAATGATGATTATGAGGGAAAGGCTGCTGGAAATTTTACAAAGAAACAGAAAGACCTCAGCAGATAAGTTGGTTTTAGTGAATTGTGATTCATTTTTTCTTTAAAATACATAAAAATGTTTTAATAACTTCATAAGAATTTAACGTAATTTATGATAAGGATATCTAAAAGGAAATGCAGAAAACCAACTTTCCGCGAAACAGAAAAGGCATTTATTTTAATAAACTAATAATGATATTTAATAGATAATATAGAGCCAAAGTATTGTAACAAGTGCCTGATCCATAGAATTTTTTCTGACAAAAATGCCGCATATTCGACTGAAACGCAAAACAGGCTTGGCTCCTTTTCGCAAATTTACAAAAAAAACAAAATTCGAAGTCACAAAAAAAATTTTGCTGTTAAAGTTTTTTTTGTTAGTTGAAGCCCTTGCTCGCCCTCTCTTTTTCCAGACACCGTTTAATTACGAACCATGAAGTATCTCGCTGCCTACCTTCTCCTCGCTACCGCCGGTAAGACCCCTTCCGCTGACAGTGTTAAGCAACTTTTCTCCTCCGTTGGTATTGAAGCCGATGAGGAACGTTTGTCCTCTTTGATCTCTTCCCTTGAGGGTAAGAACGTTGAGGAGGTAAAGTATTCAAGAGGCATCGATATTACATATCTTCATATCTCTAACGTTCAAGTATTAGCTCATTCAAGAGGGTAAGGAAAAGATGTCCTCTGTCCCTGCTGGTGGTGCTGTCGCCACTGCTGGTGGTGCCGCTGCCTCCTCCGATGCTCCTGCTGAAGCCGCTGCTGAGGAAGAGAAGGAGGAATCCGATGATGTAAGTAGATGTATATTTCAGGAAGAAAAGGCAATTTTATTAAGCAATACCTTGATGTACAGGATATGGGTTTCGGTCTTTTCGATTAAGCAACAGGTTAACTTTTCTGACATCGAAACACGTCGAGTGTTCAATAAACTTTGTCCTCTTGACAAGCACCACAAAAAAGATCTTTATATCTTTATATCTTTTTTTATTATTGTTCGAGAAGTGTGTTTAATTGTTTGTATAAGACATTTTATTTATGTTTTTTTTTAAGAAAAATAACCTATTATTTTGTCAATCCAATATCTTTCTCGATCAATTGAGCTGCGATGGGATGATAAAAGGATTTATGAGCAAGGTAGGTATCAACTGCCAACTGTGCGCCATTCTTAGCTTCGTGGAGCTGACGATAAAGAGGACGAACAAACTTCATACGACCCTGTTCGGTAACAAATTTGACAACTTCTGGATAAATGGGCTCGTAGCTAGTCATAAGACACACCTGCTGCCAACGAAGACGCAAATCAGCGTTATGGTTAGGAGTGAACTCGTAGAGTTCATCCATCTTTTCAATAAGAGGATGAGGCAAAGGCTCACAGTCAGTCAAACGTTCCAAAAATACAACTATTATCGCTCGATTAGCAAATTTCTACATAAAATGTTTAAAAAAAGACTTACTCTTTTGGCTGGCAGTAAAAGCCTCAACATCTTTAGAAGAGAACTGAGACAAATCATTAGAAGAACGAGCTTGATCCCAACGCTTGGCAAGATCGATACAAGCATCAGTCAAAGAGGTGTCAAACTTATTATCAACTGGAGGCATACCAGGCTTGTTAATCCAAGCATCAAAGTCGATTGTGTTCAACTTATCGACCATGGCTTGACCGTGGGTTTTCTCCATATATTGGAAGAGGAAATCCTTCCAATCTTCAGTAGAAATGGATCTAGAAGCAAAGTGCTTCACATAAGCCTTCATGTATGGCTCGAAGATCTCAGGGCCACCAACAACTTTCTCAATATGATACAAGAAGTTGAATCCCTTCTCTATGTTGTTTTTGATTTTTAGTCACAATTCTTTTTACCTTTTTCTCAACTACAATTATTTTCATCCTCTTACCATATGGAACTCTAAAACAATTATTAAAATTAGGAATCGTAACGCTAATAAAAAACAGTCAACACGTAAATGGCATTCTACTTACTTGGAGAAAAAGTCGTCAGGATCTGCGCCGCCTCTAAGATCAGGGTTCAGTACTGTTTTTAGAGAATCATCAC
The DNA here is from genome assembly GCA_024139415.1 of Backusella tarrabulga. Taxonomy (NCBI): domain Eukaryota; kingdom Fungi; phylum Mucoromycota; class Mucoromycetes; order Mucorales; family Backusellaceae; genus Backusella; species Backusella tarrabulga. The sequence goes on along the minus strand of VCJJ01000244.1, from coordinate 3,981 downwards.
CAAACAGGTCAACACTTTCCTGTAAAGACTTGAGACCTGGCATACACATTATCATTATTTAAATATTTGATCATCATTATATAACGTGTGCGATACTTACCACTCAAAGCTTCGAACTGACGAACAGGTTCACCGCTAAGGCGTCCTAAAATCTTACGTTCAATGAAGACAGTCCAGCCCTCATTCAACCAGTAGTTTCTCTATACATTTATTTTTAGAACCTGCTTCCATTTATACACGCCTTTTTTTATCCTTTTCTTACCCAAGAATTGGTTGTAACCAAGTTGCCCATCCAACTGTGAGAAATTTCGTGAGCGATCACGTTAACAGCACTCTTGTCACCAGCCAACAAGGTAGGTGTAACAAAGGTTAAACAAGGATTCTATTACAAAGAAAGTTAATTACGCCATTTACTCCTTTTGCTGCTATCCAGTACTTACTTCCATACCGCCATAAGGGAAAGATGGAGGAAGAACAAGCAAATCATAACGACCCCATTCATAAGGAGTCAATAAAGCTTCACCAGTAGCAACAAATGATTCAGTATCCTGTGTACATAAAGTATTAGCAAAATGCACCTTTTTATGACACAATTTAATATACACTTACGGCAAACTCCCAGGCAGCAGAGTCAACCATCTCTGGCTCACACCATACGCTACTACGAGGGCCAATCTCACGGCTTACCAAATTACCAACAGCAATAGCAATCAAATAAGAAGGAATAGTGGTATTCTGTTCAAACTTGTACATCTTCAAATTGCCCTTTTCTTCGATACCAGTTTGGAGAGCAGACATTACAACAGGAAGCTCTGAAGTGACGGCAGCAGAATAAGTAACCTTAACGGCAGGTGAATCTTGACAAGGAATCATGGCGCGTCCGTGAATCTATAATATCATTGGTTTAAAAGACTTGTTATAGCTTTTAGCTTTTATTTGTTTTGTTATTACTTACTGGCTCACTTTGGGAGAATAAGTAAGGATGCTTTTTACCAAGAGTTTGTCTAGGATTTCATGATATTATAAATGATAAGATTTAAATTACGTATATATGTAAATATATATTAGCACTTACTCGGGTGTCAAGAACTGAACAGCAGTGCAGTTTTCAGTAGTAGAGTATTCAACCGTCAACTTCAACTTTGTACCAGCAGTTTGAACAAGAGGTACAGCAATATTCAAAGCAGCACCCAAGCTTGCGTATCTCTCAGCTACCTCATACTAGAAAAGGGTATGAATATTTTATTACCGTTAAAAACACCTTATGTTTACCTTTAATTCATCACCATTCATTGAAACAGACTTGATATCCAAATAACTGGTGTCAAGAACAATTTTATCCACATTGTCTACCAAAGATTCAAGATCTAATACGACATTACCAAAGATAATCTGACGCTCAAAGTCGACATTCCAGTTCAAGTGAACATGGGTAGTCTTTATTTGGTCAATATTAGCCTGAGTACTAAGATCAACAGTTGCTCCAGAAACACACATTTTGGGGGAAAGAAAAAGTGAAGAAAACACGTAAAACAATAGAAAGAAAGAATGGGACCAGCTCAAGCTCATATTTATAACGAAAAATTTGGCCGTTATTTTTTAAGTTCAGAACTCCACTTATTATTAATCGCTTTCTTGTATATAAATTCTACAATATGGCACCTTAATGATAATCATGATAATAAGAATAGGGAAAATGATAGATTTTGTAAACGTCTTGGAGATATTTTATATTCTTTTCGGAAATATTTGCTTTTTTAACAAGAAAAAAGTAGATATGAAGTCCCTTAACTCTAATCAAACCAAGATTCATGCACACTTCTTTTATGTTCCTCATCCTTTCGGTTATTAGCCTTGAATGGAGCTATTACATTATTTAATGGCTGATAAGTATATAACTAAAGAAAGGCTTTAATTACCTTTATTTCTTCCCGCTATATACTTTTCTATTCTACCAGCAAGCCCGATGATATTCAACATCAACTGTAAACTCATCACGAAACTGTGTGTAAATTTTTAAGCCCAACAGCGTGAGAAAAAAATTTGCTTGGTGTTCGCCACAATAGGTAGATATTTCCAATTTTGGAAAAGAAAACCTTTTTCTACGAGCGCTTGCAAAAATCCGAGAAATGGAAGCAGTCTCGAGAAAATGGTAACAAGAACTAAGCTATTATCCTATTGCCTTTTTAATAGTTTTGAAGCTATGAAGCTATGTTAAATATGGTATTTTTTTTACATTTGACAATATACCTAGAAAGGAAAAGTCGCTTCCCCAATGGAAACTTGTGGGACTGTGCATAAGCTTAATTGTTTTACTACTATCATTTATCAACATTTTCAAAATTATCTATATAAAAAAATATTAATTAACAGAAAGCATTATTCTGGTAGATCACACAAATTGAGTGGACGACAAGCACGGTTGTACTGCTGAAATCACAGCATGATTACGAACAAAACGACTAATTCAGTTCAATATACTGATCAATTATTATTTGATCTAAGATTGCGCCATTCGCATTTATCTTTGGTTGAAATCACCAGGTACTTTAGACAACCAGTTACCGTTGAAGAAGCCCTCGCTAGGGAAATTCCCTGAAATAATCCCATCAAGGTAACAGTGGGAAATAAAACCCGTACATACCGACATCCAAAAGTCTATGAAGTCAGTTTAAACACACGATTTTATTTTCGAGCAGGCCTTTTCCATGTGCATGATCATTCAATGTATAATCTTCATACACCAACTACAGAGCCTTTAAAAGAAAATGAGCGTTATTTTCATTTTCAATGTGAAAATGTACAGACACTTTTATATCATAGGACCTCTAATACTAGAATAGTCAGTAAAGTAACAAATTTTTTATTTTCAACATTATTATAATGTACCTCTTAATAAAATTCTTTTAGAAAACGTACCTTTCTATTTTCAAGTTTGAATTTAAATATGTAAGCAATATACTTCTTTATTGAGGTATGTCTTGTTACGTACGATAAAAAGGTGGATTAAGCAACATGATATCATATTTTTAAAATTGAAACAGAAAAAGGACGATTACATATACATAAAGGAAAGAATTATATTCTAGATTTTGGTATATATCAATGAAATGATACCATACTAAAAGAGATGGTACATCCCAATAATAGAAATTCCATTTTAAAATAGCCAATCCTTAATGGTGATATATCAAAATATCATTATATAATGGGACATCACCCATTTTCTATCATGGATGATGTCCTAATTTATAATGATATACTAATATACTATCATAGAAGATATTTTATTTTAAAATGTAAATAATTTTATTGGTATATACCAAATAGTTCTGGTATAATTCAATGTAAATGATATATATTAAGGATCTATAATATGATTCTTTTTTTATTATTATAAATATGTATATTTATGTATCTTTTTGTGTGGGGTTCATCCTAATTTATAATGAAATTGAATTATTCCATCATGGAAAATGTATTTTTTTAAAATAAAAATGATTTTTTTGGGATGGCCCATCAGATATGGTATGATATCATAATTATTGATGTATTCCAAATGTTTATGGTATAACCCCTTTTTTCTTATCATAAATTTGATTTTAAGTATATTTAATATCGCCTCTTTATGAGCAACATTGCCGGGTACACTAAAAG
>VCJJ01002439.1:12891-23716 GCA_024139415.1 Backusella tarrabulga | reverse complement strand
AAAAAAAAAAAAAAAAAAAAAAAAAAATAGAAAAACAAATCTCGGTTTTATGGGTTTGTGTCAAACATTCACAAGCAAACCTAAAATGGCCAAAAATATTCCCCTGATCGAGTAAACTGCGGGAAAAGAAGGGTCTGGTTAAACTTAACCCCTTTCAATCATTAGTTAAGGGGTGGGAAGTTGTCTCTTTTTTTTTCCGAGATGAGATCAATCGATTATCTACCCAAAAGATAAACTCTCTTCAAACATGTGGCCTAGACTTATATACATAAACATGTTCCACCAGCAACAAGCAACCATTTTAATTATATACACATTTTAACCAAATAAGGTCTAATCAAGTAAATTTATCTTCAAGAGGAAGTAGACGATACAACTGTACACCAGTCCCAAGTGCTGAATGTGGCACCAAACAATCATCGTGGTCCTGCTCTCCATTATATTCAAGCAGCGTGACGCTATAATATTCACTACACAACGACCAAAACCGTTTCTCCTCAGCCTCATCAAACCCACGTCGCTTATACCCAATGTAGATGCGTGTTCTTGAGCTGCTTAGATCAACAAATGTCTTTACAAGATCTTCAAAAAACTGTGCCTCATAGAGCACGTCGGATGCAATGATCAGGTCGACTTGACCGCAAGTGTCTGCCTCCTTTTTATTTCCCCATAATAACGACCGTGTTTTTAGTTTGCATGAATCAGCTGCTGTGAGGTATTGGTTTATCGCGACGTTTTGATTGATCAAGGCGAGCGCTTCGTCTAGTTCTGTGATGGTGACTGTGCCGTTACTGATGAGTGAGTGGGATGAATGAAACATGCTTGCAATGTATAAACCCAAAAGACCGGTTCTATATTACACGTGAGACACAACATTGTTTAAAAAAAAAGACATGTAAGCATTACCCAGCACTTAGATCCAATATATGCCGATCATTGATATATTCTGGATGATGTTTGATGATACTCTTCACGACATCCAACGTGACAAGTGCAGAATCCCATATCTTTCCTGGTATCCCTGAATCCCACATCTCGTGAATTGCAATATTGACGAACGGAGGCTTTGTGCTGGATGAAAAGACGCGATAACCGTCGTATACCATCTCGATATCGCTTCTGTTCCATAATTCAAGCGGCTTTGATGTGTCCGCCTCCTCCTCCTCCTCCTCCTCCTCAAGTTGAAAATGTGGATCAATCTCAATAGGCCCTACCATCAATGGTAGTATGTTTTCCATTCTGTACGGCTCGTCGCCTACTGTTTTAGGGAATTGGTGCAGAGACTTTGGAAAGATGTAAAGATAGCGCCTTGCGGCGGGAGCCTTGGCATGCTTGGGAGCAACGCAGTACTCAAAGGTGCCTTTACCTGTTCCATAAAAACCAGGCATAGGGTACCTCTCCTTGCCCAATTCGCCCTGCTGATATCCGGGCGCGGGTCGTATTTTGATCTCCCAGTCATCGTCTGTTAACGCAAGTGGCGTGATGCCAGCGTCTCCCATGGAATGATACAGGTGGCAATCGAGGTTGACTTGTCCATTGGGCTCAATGTCGGCACGTCGAAATAAGCCCAACTCATTCACCAATAGCAAATCGACTCTGTACCATTTGCGAGGAATGATACGGGACGCGATGGGCGAGCGTAAGTTTATGCGGTATAGTGAAAAGTGCTTTTCGAGTTTTGCTCTGAATTCTTCGTCTGTCAGTCCCATTCTTTGCTGTGTTGGAAGAAAATGAAAAAAAATTTTTTTTTTCGGCTGGCTCTAAAATAACTTTTTATATACACGAAATAGTCCCACGTGAAATCCGAGAAAGTTAGAGATGGCAAATACAAGTATCAATCTGAAAATGACAAACCAACTAGAGAGAGGGGGGGGGAATATCTCGTATTTTTATTATTTGAAAATGAAAACAGGTTAAATACGTAGTGAAATAAATAAATAAATAAATACAATATTCATTGCATGAAAATGAAGAAATGAGCGATATATAAACAAATGAACAAATGAATAAATAAGAAAAAATAGAGCAACTATTGGAGTTTCCATTGCTTCTTTGGCATCAGCTGGGAAATAACAGCAGTAACATCCTTGTTGATGGCATCTGCAATGGCGCTTTTTGGAACCGGGGATAGCGTGCAAGGAATGCACGAATTGATCTGTTTACATATTTCCTGTGCTGTGTCAGCATCATCCACCTTTATTGCATAATTCACCAGCTTGACCTCGGACCGTCCATAAACATCCTTTACCGTATCGAATGCATCGAAGCGGACATATTGCTCATCCATAATAAACGCCTTCATGCCAAAGAAGAGCTTTAGATTCAGTATCAGGCGAAAGTCGATTTCATTGAGCAGCACAAGGCGGCTTTCATTCTCATCCTTGTCCAAAAGGAGTGCGCCGACACCACGTTTCTTCCAGCGCAGTCCTTTATTCAATGTGTAGAGTTGGCCCTCAGCATGGCAGACGGTATTCTCGTTTTCGAAACCACAAAAGGCTGTTGATGGGACAAGCCATGTTAATATTTATTGTCTCGATGCATTATTCAGTTTGTTACCTTTGACTTCGGATATTCTTGGTAATTTCAGTCTCATGCGTGCACGAAACACTGAGATAGATCGAGGTATGCGAAGACGCTTTCGGATTTTATTGTTATTTACAATTGTTGCACTTGGTGGAACAGGCGGTGTATTACTTTTTTTTACTACTTTGCTATCAGCAGCAGGTTTATCAACTGCGATTTGTGGTTGTTGTTTGTCATTAACGGCTTTCTGCTAGAGCTTACAGTTAATACATATTCATATCATTCCAATAAAGGCATATATGTTACCTTGGGTTCAACAGAAGCACTGGGAAGCGATTTGTTACTGATATCACCTAGTGTCTGTTTTGAATTGAGGACTTTTATCCTTTTTGATGAGGGTTTGCTTTTGGGAGCAGCTGGTGTCGTAGTTTTGGAGGTATTTTCATCATCACTTGTGATATTGTTGAATTTTCTCTTTGCTACTGCTTGGCCACACTCAGTAGTGGTAGAGCGTGCTGGTTTGCTATTTTCGTCATAAGATTCTTTTTTGGGAGCAATAGCTTTTGTTTTCTTTGCAACAGGTTGAGGTTGATCAGAGGGGAGGGGCTCTCCAGTATTGTCTAGGCTTCTTTTTGAAGACAGTCGAGTCTCATTTGTAGAGGGAGCCTGTTCATCTGTTGGATCATTAACGTTGCTATGTGCGCCAAGTATATCACGATTGTCCATCACAACGCTGACTTCTTCTTTTGCATCGAAAAAAACATCCTCGTGGATGACTAGCTTATAAGCACAGATGGATACCATGGTGGCAAATTGAGTACAAGTGTTGTCTGTTGTGGTTGTTTTCTGTTGGTTATTGGCAGTATATACAGGCGTTTGACAAAGATGAGCGAAATCACAATAGGAAAATAGCAAGCAAAAAACACTGAACAATAAAAAAAAATTAAGGAGAAAAAAAAGGGAGTAAACGAACGATGCTACGACTGCCTTATTTTATAGGTCATGTGTTGGGTGTGTAAAAAATTTACTTTTTTTTTTTTTTGCGAGCAATGCCTATTATTTTTGCGCAAGCCTCCAAGTTTTCCAATGTTTTCTTCCCATCATGCTTTGAGGAATTATACCCCTACTTTGATATCCTAAAAGCACCTTTGGTAACTGGAAAAAAGACTACCCAATTAAGATTTTTCTAAAATTCGTATTGCAGATTGTACAATGGGTTCTTGTGTAAGCCATATGCTATTTTAAAACTTATCCGACGTTATTGCTACCACTCATCTATTTCCTATGGGCTGTATTTATTGCATCCATAGTTTTGTGGTCATTCTTGAATTCCAGACCAAGAACGATGCCAACCAAATATTAAATGATTGGTCCAATAATATCGACTGGTAATTGAACTTGGTTGAAATGACATGTCATTTAATTTCAAAGTAGGTAAATATATATATATTTGATATAAATGACACATTATATTAGATGCATTCTAATGATAATATTATCAATAGAAAATAAAGATCGTACTACACCTTACCATTATCTCTCTTACTTGAAGGGCTAAGTCCTCAGTTCTTAATGTTATAGCAAGACATTATAAACGTTTATTTTTTTTCTCTCGAATGAGATGATGCGTCAAACATCCCATATATCTTTTTTGAAGAGACTACCTTAATGTCAGCCTTTTCGGTCACAAGCGGCCATTTAATTTAGAGTCATGTACTATTGATCCTACTACTATCATTGTGTTTTTATAATGTTTTCTTTATATTCACTCTTTATTCTGAAATGAGTACTATTTTCTTCAAATAAGTGTCACTTTGTCAACTTAATTCTAGTCTTACAAAAGAAATCTCAAAGAAAAGAATACTATTCCTTATTAGCAATCGTAGCAGTATAAATGGTCAAAAGTTTGTGCTATTCTGGCCAAAATCATAAGATCTTAAATACATGTACTACAAAGGCTTGGTACAAACATAAAATAGCCAAAAATTTATTTTCTCGGTGTTTCTTTCTTCGTTTTCCCACAAGATGAAGATTGAAGACTTGGAAAGTATGTAAATAAACTAATAAAAAAAAAGTAGAGTTAAAAAAAGTAACTTTCAAATGACTAACAACGTCATTTTTTATAAACTCTAGTCGAACCACCCGGCAAGTATCTGGGTCTTGATCCTGGCTTGTTTGTTAAAGCCAAAGGCGGAAACTCTTTTGCACAACTTGATCTTGGTAACGATTTATACTCATGACGCTTAATAGCCAAAAATTTACATATAAGTACTAACTTAAATGCTTAGGCAAAGCGTATTTCGATGCTCCACAAGTAAAGGACAACCTTAAATACGCGTTCAAATGGATTAAGCTAGCAGCACAGCAACAAAATAGCGAGGCACAGTTTAGATTGGGTGACCTGTATGCCTTTGGACAAGGTGTTGAAAAGGATGAATTCACTGCATACGACTGGTACTTGAAATCTGCTATTCAAGGCTACCCTAAAGCCCTCACTCGCATTCATAATCTCTATCATATTGAAACCAGCATGTACTGTCGTGGAAAGAGAGATGCTGGAGAAGATGAGTGGACTACTCCTGAGTTTAAAAAGGAGAATAATATCAGGGAACTGAACGAATACAGAATAAAGCAAATGAAGCCTACATTGACCAAAATTAAAGAGTATTTTTCAACTCTGTTAAACACTTGCCAAAACCAAATCAAAGGGGAGAGCCGAGACAAAAAAGATGCTTATTCTGCACTAGGATTTTTATATCAACATGGATATGGCATTAGAAAAATCACATCCAGGGCGATCGAGCTCTACAAACTAGCTGCTGAGCAAGAAAGTGTCGATGCTGAATACAACCTTGGTTATATCTACCATCAAAATTACAATTGGAAATGTAACTACCAGGAAGCTTTCAAGTGGTATACTCTTGCTTCTGATCATGGAAACAGCAGTGCTGAGAATGGTCTTGCTCTTTTGTATTTGAAAGGTCTTGGTACCGATATTAATTATTCTAAAGCTCTTTACTGGTACACCCAGGCTGCTGAAAGTCGCAACATCAATGCAATGATTTCACTTGCCAACATTTACCGAAAGGGTGATATAATCAAGCAGGACTTTACAAAGGTTCTAGCGTGGTACGAGAAGGCCATTAAAGAAGGGAGCATCGTTGCTCAAAACAGTCTAGAATCACTCTACAATAATAAAATATCTTCTGCTACTGACAATGCACCATTGACCTCAGAAAATATCCCAAAGGTGTACTCCAAAAAAGGCTTGGTTTCAAAACTCCGTTCAGACATTTCAAATATTCCTAATTCCCCTGATTTGGAGAAGATCAAGCAATTGGCTACTTTTTGCACGAGAGCAGATGGAAATGCCATGTTTGATATTGGAAAGAGATATTATCAGGGAAATGTGTTTTCTCAGGACAAACTTACCGCCTTCAAGTGGATCAAGAATGCCGCCAAAGCTGGATTAAATAATGCTCGTCTTACAGTCGCCCAAATGTATAAAGACGGTGATGGTATTGATCAAGACTACCACAAAGCAAGTACTTGGTACATGAGGGCCGCTAACACCGGGGATGCTAAATCTCGGTATGAATTAGGACTGATGTATTATCGCGGACTTGGTGTACGAAAGGATCCACTGGAAGCCAGTAAATGGTTCACTTTTGCTGCAGACAAAAATAATAGTGATGCTCAATGTCAGTTAGGTATATTACGAGAACGTGGCGAGGGTCTGAGTCAGGATACGACCGAAGCAATCAGCCTATATCACGAGGCTATTAAACAGAAAAATCCAGATGCTATATACAAACTAGCCCAAATGTATGAAGTTGGTGGTGGATTTGAAAACAACGTCGAATTAGCAATGAAACTTTTTGGAATAGCAGCCCGGCTTGGCAGCTTAGATGCTCAGCTTAAACTAGCAAAAACATATGGAAATGATAACAATCAATACTATGACACAAAAACATCATTCAAATATTACCAAATGGCTGCAGATCAAGGTAACATAGGTGCCAAATATAAACTGGCTACAATGTATCTTGATGGACAAGGAATTAGTCAAGACCTTATTCAAGCATATTACTTATTCAAAGATTGTAGCAGTCTTGGTTACAGCAATGCTATCAATATTTTCAGCATCTCAACCGACTACTCTAAGAGTAAAGACATCGACTATAATAAAGTGGTACCTATGTTTGTAACAGTTTGTAAAAAAGGGATTGATTCTTTGGAGTATAACGTAGGCCATCTTTGCAGCCAAGATTTTACGTTCCGCTGTAACTATTGCTCACATACTTTCACGGCACAACCATTATTAAGAAGAGAATGGTACGAACGAGCTGCAAATAAAGGGAATCCAATGGCTTTGTACGAACTAGGTGTCTCCTATGAAAGTACAAATGAAGGGGAAAAAACGAAAGACATCTCCAAAGCTATAGAATACTTTCAGCGATCATATTCAGCTGGCAGCATTGATGGAACTTACAAACTGTCTACAATGTACCTGCACGGCTATGGAGTCTCTCAAGATCTCAGGAAGGCATTTAATTTGTTGAATGAAGCCTCTGAAATGGGACACAATGAAGCGTACGAAACTCTTAATAGATTTGATGTTGATGACAGACAAGATAGACATGAGGTAGTCAGGAAAATGCTGGATATATCTGCCGAGTCTGGTCATGTACTTAGTCAATACAAGCTTGGAATAATGGCATCAGAGAAAACCTCATCCTTTTACAACATTAAAGACGCAATTAAATGGTTCGAAATGGCTTCAAACGGTGGTTTTATAAATGCTCATTATAATTTGGGATTACTATTAGAATCAGACAATCCTTCAGAGGAGGTACAACAAAAAATTATTTCCCTATATCAATTAGCTGCAGAAAAAGGACATGAACAAGCTTTATTCAGACTAGCACAACTATACCACAATGGAACCAAAAGAGACTATGTGGAAGCTTTTCAACTCTACACGCTGGCGGCACAACAAGGGTATAAACCAGCCGAGCTTGCGACTTACTTATCAAGTGAGCCGGTGTGGGAAGAAAAAAGAAACCAATTACCTGATGATTTGATGCCTGATGATCTTGAATATCCATCATGCCTTCAAATGTGGGAAGCAGTAGCAGACCAGGGAAATATGGAGTTGCAATGTAATCTTGGTATGATGTATGAAGAAGTTGGTGGAGATTCAAGCCTATCTGAAGCTTCCAGATGGTATTCTCGAGCTGTAGAGTTATCTCATAACTTAGCCGTATATCATCTGGGTAGACTATATGAAACAGGTCGAGGAGTCCACCAGGATTATTCCGAAGCAATCAAATACTATAAAATAGCTCGTGATCTCGGCAACAGTGATGCACAATACCAACTAGGTACCATCTATCAGCACGGCAAAGGAACTAGACCAGATTCCAGCAAGGCCATCGACTACTATACGCAAGCAGCTGAAAAAGGAAATACAATGGCCCAATTCGCACTAGGTCAACTATTTGAAGAAGGAAAGCTCGTCTCAAAAAATATTCCAGAAGCTATCAAATGGTACTCAACAGCAAGCTCACAAGGAAATAATAACGCGCTAAGTTGGCTTCAAAATAACTACGATGAACTATATACCATCGATTCTTATTATAATCGCCAATTTCATGTTCTCTCTCAAATCATTGAGAATAATGGCAACAAAAATCGACACCAAAACAATGAATTGCTAGGAGAAGTGAACTATAAACTTGGACTTATGTATTTATATGGTTACGGTACCGAAAAGAATTATAAAAAAGGACTAGAGTATTTCCGAGAGTCAACCAGACTATGCGATAACGATAAAACACGGTTCTTTTCAGAAATCACTTATAAGGATATACCTGCTTCATTCACTGAAGAATATTTAAAAAAAGTGGACATGTTTGAAACGGCAATCCGTCAGCTTGATCTTGGAGACATATATGAACTTGGCTTAATATATTACCATGGTATCAATTCCATATCAGGGGATGAGAACACGAATGAAACCCGAACTATAATTAAGTCTGATCATGTCAAGTCCTCAACGTACTTTAAAATGATCGTCAAAAGGCAATTGTCAGGTAAAATTGGTCAAAAAAAAAAAAATGAAAAATGAAAATTAGAGGGTATATAAAACTAATTTTGGTCGTAATAGTTGAAGAGTATTATAACCATAGCAGTTATTATCTAGGAATGGTGCATTTTATTGATGTTGAAACTATAAAAGGGAACGAGAAGTGTCATTACTACCTTACTAATGCTCTTCATGGAGGATGCTCCGATGCTAAAGTCCTACTGAGTTATATACACAAAGAGGAAGTTGATAAGGCAGCAATTTTCAAGCGAGTATTTGAATGGCACTTGGATAATGAAAGCAGACATAGAGTAAAAATTATATATAATATTGGATGGATGTATTATAATGGACTTGGTACCGACCAAAATTATACTGAAGCTGTAGATTACTTTCGAAGTGCTGCTGATCAAGAATATGCTGATGCTCAAGTAATGCTGGGAATCCTCTACGAGAAGGGTTACGGAACTGATCAGGATTGGACCAAAGCGATAAAATGGTTCACGAAAGCGGCAGACCAAAAAGACACCACTGCTAACTACAGCCTTGGCAAAATATATTATTATGGTCAAGGTGTTGAAGTAAACTATCAAAAAGCATTTCAATATTATAAAACTGCTGCTAATCAAGGATATACTGATGCTCAAGAAATGCTGGGAGTCCTCTACGAGAATGGACAAGGAATTGATCAAAATTGGACCAAAGCAATAGAATGGTACACTAAAGCAGCGAATCAAAAGGACGTCACTGCTAACTATAACCTTGGAATCGTGTACCATTATGGTAAAGGCGTTGAAGTAAACTATCAAAAGGCATTCCAATATTTTCAAGCTGCTGCTGACCAAGGAATGGCAAATGCTCAATATATGTTGGGATTCCTCTATGAGAAGGGTGATGGAACTGACCAAAATTGGACTAAAGCGATAGAGTTGTACACTAAATCAGCGAACCAAAACAATGGTGCTGCTAACTATATCCTTGGTGACATAAATTATTCTGGTAATGATGTTGAAGTAAACTATCAAAAAGCATTTCAATATTATAAAACTGCTGCTGATCAAGGATATGCTAACGCTCAAGTAATTCTGGGATTCCTCTACGAGAATGGACAAGGAGTTGATCAAAATTGGACCAGAGCAATAGAATGGTACACTAAAGCAGCGGATCGAAACGATGCTTATTCTAGTTATAGTCTTGGAAAAATATATTATTATGGTACAGGTGTTGAAGTAAACTATCAAAAGGCATTCCAATATTATAAAACTGCTGCTGATCAAGGAGATGCTGGTGCTCAATGTGAGCTGGGAATCTTCTACGAGGATGGTTATGGAACTGACCAAAATTGGGCCAAGGCAATCGAATGGTACACTAAAGCAGCGAATCAAAACGACTTTGCTGCTAACTATAACCTTGGCAGAATATATCGTTTTGGTATAGGTGTTGAAGTAAACTATGAAAAAGCACTTCAATATTATCAAACTACTGCTGATCAAGGATATGCTAAGTCCCAGATTCAATTAGCGAATATGTACCACATAGGATTGGGTGTTAAAATGGATTCTGGCAAGGCAATACAGCTATGCTCAAGTATATCAAAAAAAAACGGCAATACATATTTTAACCTGGGCGAAATATATCATTCTGCAAATACTCGATTCCAGAATTTCTCAAAAGCACTTGAATGCTACGAACAGACTGAAGGAATTGATAAAAGTTACGCCCTTAGAGGCCTTGGTTTACTTTACGAACATGGTGACGGCGTGGACAAGGACTACAAACAAGCATTCGAATATTATATGCTATCTCAAAATGAAGGAAACAAAGGCGCTGATTATAATATCGCGCTTCTCTACTATTATGGCAAAGGTGTTGCTCAAAACTTTTCGGCTTCATCCGAATCTTTTAGGCGGGTTTTAGAAGACAATTGTATCGGAGACATCACATATTTACTAGTTGAAGGCAATTATGAATCAGATTCTGCTTCTGATCAACAAAAGAAAAGGTACTCCATCGTTCCTGAACGAACAATGCATGGTGAAGCACATTTTTATCTTGGTATTATGAATGAAAAAGGACAAGGCACTTCTCAAGATCACGAAAAAGCTTTGCACCACTTTAAACTTTCTTATTCACATGGCATCTATAGAGCCAAGAAATTTCTTGAAATTCAATAAATATCAGTTCTAAAAGGCGTACTTTATTTTAGAATACTGG
>VCJJ01002435.1:35771-51441 GCA_024139415.1 Backusella tarrabulga | reverse complement strand
TTTTTTTTTTTTTTTTTTTTTTTTTTTTTTTTTTTTTTTTTTTTTTTTTTTTTTTTTTTTACTGTCATTATATTTGTGTGATATTGCGTTTGTTAGCAAATCATGAAAATGCCGTTTTGATAAAAATATATATAGTTTTGTTTTGATTAAATGTGCCACAGTCTATACATATTAAAACACATTGTGCTTAAATAGTAATTATTTCCATAAGAACATACTAAATATGGATTAATCAATAACAAGCAGATCAAAGAACAGGCTTTCAAAAAGTGATTTCTAGCTTGTCATCATTGGTAGTTTTTCTTGTTTGTAAAACAACAATTGAGAACTGGATTGGTAACATGAAAGAAAAGCGGAAACCACTAAATAAAAGAAATATATTTATAAATAAAACTTGTTATTTGGTGCAACCCCTTTGCATTCAAGGAGTAAAAGGATCAACAGCAATTGCCACGTTGTTTGCGCGGTAACATATAATAATAAAACAAAATGCCTTGTTTTTTAAATATTTGTATATAAACACCTTTTATTTTCCATCTTTCTCTGTCTCTTTATTATTACTTTATATATTTTTTGTATTTATCCCCCTTTATGTTTTTTAATGTCGATTTCCTTGGAAACAGTTCTTGATAAAGAGAACGAATATTACGATGACTTTACAAGTTATTTACAAAACACATACTGCTACGAAAACTTGCAGTTCTGGCAGGCAGCGCAGAGCTATAGAGAGAATCCCATCCTCGACTATTACAAACACATTATTGTAAATTATATTGAGCCCAACTCGCCGTTAGAGATCAACATCCCCTGTGATATGCGCGAGGAAATCCTTTTAAACAAGCAACCACATCCCTGCATCTTTGACGAGGCAGCAGAAGCAGTTCTGGAACTGATCCGTGTCAACTCATTTCTTCCTTGGAGCTCCATCTTATATCCGTCATCAAGACACTCCCTCTCCCCCTCATTCTCATTCCCTCGCCTTTACTTTCACAACAACGCCCGCCCCAGCTTCTCTTCCCTTCGAGACTTTTATCATGACAGCAACAAGGTGTCACGTTTCCAAAAGCAGCGACAGGCGGTGATGGTGCGCGTAAAGCAAATTGGCTCCGGTTTTTCTTGGCTTGCTAAGAAATAACCGTTTTTATTATAATAACTATATTATATGTAATCTGTACATTTTTGCACAATGTCACTTTAGAAAATCATTATTCCACTTCCCTGGTATCGCCTCATTCTTGGGTGCGTATACCATTTCATCACCATCCTGTACATAATCTGTCTGTCTATCCGTTGGATGAAAATAAACATTTAAAGATGAACATGTCAATGACATGTGTTGTTGAAAGTTCTTTGCTAATAAATAAACGGCCATGATAAATGACTGTGACACATCGTCCTCTATCCATGGCACCGAGATCCTTAATATTCTGTCTGTTGTGCTGGCTATTGCCTGGTTTTTTAGTCGGATCTCTGTCTTGCTTATTTTCGCAATGTATTGTAGGTTGTTGTTGTTGTTGTTGTTGTTGTTGTTGTTGATATCTGAGTTTTGTAGCAGCTCGGCAAGTTGGTCAGGAACCAAAAACGACATACCCACAGTCTAATATCAACAGTTAATATGTATTTACACACATAAAATAGAGTGCCTTACCTCTCCATATGTCAAGGGGAAGCTTTTTAAAAAAAAGTTTAGCAAATGTCCCCAGGCATTTGCAATGGCTTTTGGTGCACCCACCACAAACGTAAGCCGCGCACCTGCACCTGGTAAGGCGTATAGTTTTACACCGTAGTCTGAACTCAGTTTATTGATGTATCCTCTGTCTGTGTTGTAAAGCTTATTAATGTAGTGATTAGGTACTATTGCGCGAAGTGTAACTGCTGACGAGGTATCCCTGCTTGCTCGATGGCGAAGCTCTGCCAAAAGCTTTTGTGCATTCATTTTGTAAAAACGAAGAAGTGAAGAGTATTTCAAAAGGAGAATTTTGAGAAAGCCACTCTTTTTATTAGCATATGACTAAAGTTCATGATATTAGAGCAGTCACATTGAACGTAGTTTTATGGTACTTACCATCCGGATTAACTTTTGATGATGCATTTTCAAGCATCCTGCACTTTCTGTGCTCTTCTCAATGCCACGGGTCTAGAAGATATATCGCATCCATTTTTAATATAATCAACCAAAATGGATCTGATATTTAACGCAGCATTGAGACCTCTATTAAAGAACTATTAAAATAAAATTTAGCCTCATTTCAATATAATCATTTCTTAGGGTTTCCTTTTCTTGGGGTCATGATCAACATCAATATCATCCTTGGGAGGCACTTGGTCAACGTACATGGAGCCATTCATTTTGATAGAAGAGAAGTATTGTAAAAAAAGTAAGGAAGAGTTTTCTAAATGTTATTTATAATCAAATAGTCTCATTCTTGTTCATTATTTTGGCAGCCAATATACATAAATAGTCTCATTATGTTCCTTAATAGGTGCTCTTAGGTTGCCTCTAAGTTTTTGTTAAAAAGAGAATAAAAGGGATGTATCAAAACAATTTACCATATTAGTATCCAAGAGCACCTTATACCAAATTATTGAATGAGAATGGCTTAAAGGCAAGCTGGATGGCATGATATGGGGAACACGATTTCAGCTGTATATTTACGGTCTGTTCTTATGCACTCTTTGTAAGTCGTACGTCTTTTCTTGGTGCGATTCTCTTGGTTATTTCTTTTTCTATGAGTACTATGAAACTGGTTCAATTGATCAACTTTTAATTGTTCTTGCAAGCTTTTAACATGTTTTGGCATGGTGTGAAGCATAGTCATTTAGCCAAGACTTGAAAGCCTCCTCATTTGGCATATTGAAGCTGATGACAGGGTTACTATAATCGGGTCTTTCTAGTTTAATAAGCTCAGTAGGAACTGCTTCAGTCATAATATATGCTTATTGAGATAAGAGTATATTTTGAGGTTGCTTTGATCAAATAATATGAGTATGATGACGATAATACGTTGTGGCCACTAAATCCTGCGTGAACATTAGATTTGTCGTTTTTATTATATGACGGTGTTTGAAAACGACTTTTTCGATCGACAAATAGTCTGTCTTTATATGAAAAGGCGTGTTAATATTTGAGACGAAATAACCTCAATTCAATTGCTTAAAGAATGAGCACATATACTTGATAACGGTAAACTAATAATCTATCTTAACAACCTAAAGTGCATTCTTTATTCATTCTATGTACTTGCAGACTTTTAATGGTTTATATCACTGAAAAAGAAATAATAATAATAATATTTGATATCGAAGAGTAGTGCTTATTGTTAGTATTATCAGTTATCTTTGGGCTCATTTTCATGTCTCTTCTTTAAAAGTGTCTCTATTTCAAGCCACAATTCTTTTTGATATTGATACGTACTAAGTAATTTTTCATGAGGATATTACACCAACTATTTTTTTTTTGCTCCTACCTTTCTGGAGCATTTGCCTTCTTGCACACTTTCATACAAGTCAGAAATCGATCCAGCCACAGGTTGAAGAGTTGGGAGGCTTCCTTGTGTTCTCCCATCGACCAGTCTACAATTAACTCTTTGTTTCGTTCAATAAACTCGTTGAAATCGGGAGCTGTATCTTCTTCAATATAGTTATTCATCACTAAAGAACAATAAAGAGTTGAGTTATTATTCAGGCTTAAAACGGGCTGTAGCTCTTACGGTAATATCCTCTGTAGCTATTCATTTTGATGAAAAAAAAGAAGTTAAAAAAAGAAAAGTGAAATGTGACGATGATAAATAAATATAAAAACAATGAAAATACACTCGAAAAAAAAAAAGAACTTTTGTTGTCCTCCTTATTACTATCATTATTACACCTTTTGTACGCTTACCTCTTTTGTATGTAACAATAAAACACCATATTCAGTTGATTATACAAGAATTGAGCTCGTTTTCGATCAAAAAATGAGTTGGTACTTGTAAATACAAGGTCATTTGTTTTGATGCATTGGTGTATGGCTCTAGCTTTACTGCACAGTCTAATGTTACTGCTTGGTTCATCATGGTACTATCTTATCTGTTTGTTTATTTCATGATAAAACCCAAAAAATTCTGTATTGTCAAAGAACTTTCCTTTTAAATATTATAATAAAGTAAATCTGATTGTAACGTACTAATGTGTTTCCTTATTGCATAATTTGATTAAATGATATTTTTTATTTTAGTTGAAATGATTGTTTACACTTTTGATAGAGATTAATATCTATGATTGGCAAATCAAAGAGATGCTTTCCTATAATGTATGCATTCAAAGTAATCAGTTTTAAAGCGATACAATAGCATATAATGATACCACTCTCTGAAAATACAACTTGTTGCCATTTTTTTTTCTGTATATTCGAATTCAGCCAGAATTTGCTTTCTTCAAAATTGACAATTGTTGGATATCAAAATGTCAGCAACGCAAATGATACTTTTAGGGAAGTAAATACTATAAATATTTTAAAAGCTATAAATAAATAAAATTAATTATTGGATGAATAGATGAATACCAGATTTGTAATTTGGCAGCTTCTTTTTTTTTCTTCTCTTTTCTTTTCTTTTTTTTTAAAAAAAAGTCATATTCCATCGGATATCTAAAAGTGCCACAGAGTTTCTTAAAATAGAAATAGCATGAAGAAAAAGGAAGCACTGCTTTTTTGTTATTTTGGGGAAGAAAAAAGGATAAAATAAAACAACAACAAATATTAAAATTGAGTTTATTTCTACAGAAATCAAATTTAAATACCACTAGCAAACATTTCTTCTTTCGACATCAACTTTACATCAGTTCAAAAAGAAAGAAGAAAAACAGGATAATTAATCCCAGGTACAGTCTCTCTCTCTTGGACATATCTATCTGAGACATGTAGATTTGGCTGCCTTTTGAAAATTCTATCGCCACATTTATCAATTCTTGAAATTCAAGAAAAAAAGAAAAAGAAAATGTTTATTTATATCTACTATAAAAATTAATTTTTCCCTTCAATCGCTTTTGATCGCACTTGTTCCCATTGTCACTCACTTTTCTCTTCTCATACATTTTTACATCTCTTTATTCTTTTTATTTTCATACTCGTTCCTCAAAAAGAAAAGCAAGTTAAAAGTCCATGTCGGATCCTAGAAAACGCTATCCACAACCCCCACCAAATGGATACGAATATGGCAATAGTCGATATATGAGTAGACCACCGATGCTTTCAGAGAGGGCATATTCCTCTTCGTCAGAAGCACAATCACGTGAATATTACCAGTACCAACAGCATCAACAACGTAGCACTAGACCTCTTCCCCAAGCCGAGAGAGGCTATTATGAAGAGATCCCCCAAGCATCCTACTTAGAGGATCCTTACCAGCGAGCGCGTTCACAGAGCAACACAAATCATGTCCATAGATCAAAATCTTTTACCAAACCAGAACGCCAGCGACACAAACCTTCCATGATTTCCCATGCTCAGCAGCAGCAGCAGCAGCAGCAGCAGCAGCAACAACACCATCATTCAAGACATCATGATTATTATAATCAGCATCTACATTACCGTAAACCTCATAGTAGACCCATCTCAATTCAACTTCAGCAACAACTCGAAACACAAAAACAAAGCCAAGCCAGTCTTCCACCCGTCTCACTTGTCCCATCTCAAAATACCGCCAAGGAGGAAGAAAAAGAACCAAAGGTATTGACAAGCTGGTGGGCATGGTTGGCCTTCATATGTACATGCTGCTTCCCTTCCGTCATGATTAAAAAATGCTTTGGAAAAACAAACAAGAACATGCAACAAGCTTGGAGAGAAAAGGTAAAAAAAGCATATAGATTTTTTTTGACAGGTCTAACGAAATCTACATAGGTTACGTTGTGTTACTTAGTTGCAGCCTTATGTGGCATCTTGGTCTACATCACCTATGGTCTCAATATTGATCTCTGTCCACAAAACCGCGAAACCTATCCTTATTCTCAAATGAACAACGGGATCCCAACCCCCATCGAGTATACCGACAGCGTATTTGTATTTGGACGCATGGTGCCCTTTGATACCATGAAGGAGTATTTTGCTACCAAAAACATGACACTGACGCCTGATTTTGGTGGTGTTGAGATGGGCTCCATCTTTGATGGTGATATCAATGGCGATTGTGCCATTTATAAGGTGGGCACTCGTGACCCCACTCTTCCTTATTGTGCGGCAACAAGTAAAAATGGTAGAGTGTTTCAGTTGAGCTCCAAAATTTTTCCATTAAACTGTTATTTTTAGGTCGAGTTTTGAGAGCAGCGGATGGTCAATGTTTCCCATTAGCCGAATTAAATGAGCGTTTAGATAAAAACATCTATCTCAGTTTCACTTGGGATGATATTCGTCATAATAACATGGTGGATTCTGATTTTAGTTTATTGGTTGACTCAGGTAAGATGTTAATGCCCCTGGTATAAAAGCTTGCGACTAACCCATATATATAGTCCTCAATTTGACAACCTACTTTAGATACAATAGTAATCCATTATTTGGTGAATCGGTCGATTCCGCTATAAGGTTAACGCGCGGAAATGATATGACTTATGCATTGCTCTATACCACGGAAGGAAAAGAAGCTCGAAAATGTCTTTTGGCGCGCTATGGTACTGGGGCCTCGTCACAGGATGCTGGAAGCTGTATTGCCGACCACATCATCATGGATGTCATGCTTTCCGTCATCATCACCATCATTGTTGTCCGTTACTTCATGGCCTGTCTCTTCCAATGGTTCATTTCAAAACGTTTGACCAAGCCTGGTGGACGCTCAAACTGGTTGGCCTGGAGATCAAAGCAGGGAGGTAACGATGATGCTGTTAACCACATCCATGAACCCACCCACTACCAACCCATCTCACCCAACTGGACCGGAACCACCGAAAACTCACTTGTAACAACACCTCGAAATAGCCGTACCACGTTATCGTCAGGACGATCCCAAACCGATATTGTTGACACCGAGCTTTACACCATTATGCTGGTAACCTGTTACTCTGAAGGCAAGGAGGGTTTAAAAATAACCATGGATAGTCTTTCAAATACAACATATTCAAATAAGCACAAAATCTTTTTTGTCATTGCGGATGGTTTGATTACCGGTGCCGGGGAGTCCAAGTCGACCCCAGATATCGTTGTCAGCATGATGGATTTGGAGCCCGATATGACAAACCCTAAACCTTGTTCCTATCTTGCGGTTGCTGACGGTGAGAAACAATTAAATATGGCCAAAGTGGTAAGTACTCTATCGTTATGGCAGAGTTTTGTAACTAACACTTGTTATAGTATGCTGGCTATTATAATGGTGTTCCATGTATTTCCATCGTCAAATGTGGTACCCCAGAAGAGCAGACAGGTGCAAAGGCTGGTAACCGTGGTAAGCGTGATTCACAGATGATTCTCATGTCCTTCTTTCAGCGTGTCCTGTTCAACGACCGTCTCTGTGAACTTGAGTATGATATATTTTGGAAAATGACAAAGCTCATGAAGGGCGTAACGCCCGATAATTTTGAGGTGGTCCTGATGGTGGATGCGGATACCATGGTCCTTCCAGATGCACTCACTTATATGGTCGCCACTATGGCCAATGATATTACCGTCATGGGTCTTTGTGGTGAGACTCGCATTGCCAACAAGAAAACCTCTTGGGTCACCGCCATCCAGGTATTTGAATATTATATATCTCACAATTATGCAAAGGCATTCGAGTCATTGTTTGGTATGGTGACCTGTCTTCCCGGTTGCTTCAGTATGTATCGTATCAAGTCTCCAAAGAACGGTTCATGGGTGCCTATCCTTGCCAATCCCGATATTATCCTTGAATATAACCAAAATGTTGTCACCACACTACACGAAAAGAATCTCTTGCTATTGGGTGAGGACCGTTTCTTGTCAACATTGATGCTTCGCACGTTCCCTAAGCGTCAAATGATGTTTGTACCACAGGCTCGTTGTAAAACCATTGTCCCCGATGAATTCTCGGTATTGCTATCCCAGCGTCGTCGTTGGATTAACTCAACTGTCCACAACCTTTTTGAACTTGTGCTCGTATCCGACTTGTGTGGTATCGCATGTCTTTCAATGCAGTTTTCAATCTTTGTTGATTTGATTGGTACACTTGTGTTACCTGCTGCACTTGTCATGACATACTATCTTATTATTGCAACTGCTATTAGTCCCAATCCACAATACCTATCTTTGGCGCTACTTCTTATCATTTTATTTTTACCGGCTGTTTTGATTGCAATTACCACATTAAAGCTTGTCTATCTTATGTGGATGATAAGTAAGTATACATGGAGATGCATTTATATAAGTGATATTAACAATATTTTTCTTTTTACAGTTTATCTTCTTGCTTTGCCTGTTTGGAATTTGATCTTACCATTATATTCATATTGGCACTTTGACGATTTCTCATGGGGTGCCACGCGTGTTATTGCTGGAGAAAAAAAGGGAGACTCACATGGAGGTTCTGACGGTACCTTTGATCCTTCAAAATTAACCATGAAGAAGTGGGAAGATTGGGAAGCTGAGCGTACTGGCAGAAAAAGAAACTTTAAACGTGCGCTCAAAACACCACAATCGTATGATTTTAAACTTAATGCCAAATCATCTTACTTTTAATTTAATTTAATTTTGATTTCTTTCACAACATCTACTCTTGTAAATATCATTATATTTCTTCATTACTTTATTCATAATTAAAATAAATTAAACATTTTTTCAAATCAATGCAGTTTATATATCATAACCACTAAAAGGGTAAAAACCATTACTTGTTGTGGTCAAAGATGAACATTGCATCAATCGTCATGTGTCTGACCAAGCCTTGCATCAAGACTTTCCTGTTATATATAATTATATGAATACTAGATACACCACTATTCATCTTGTTTTCCCTTTAGAGTGGGATAATCTTGAAGTTGTTAATTGCGTATATTTGACAGGTTGCTATAATATAGCAATGTGTGATCTACATTTAACTGACTGGAAGTATTAACCTCTTTTAATTTTCCGTTTAAGAAAAAAGTTGGCGCCAGAGAGATATTTACTGGATTATTATGATAAACATTGGTTTCTTCGACATATGTACATGACTTATTTGTAATACCGACTTTAGCTATAATCTATTATTAAAGTAGCGAAACCAGCAAACAAACAAATAAGCTTAAAAAAAAGAAAAAGTAGCGAGGCCTTTGAAAATAGTATAACTATGGTAATAGATGCTACAAAAATTGTTTTATGATTACAGAATGAAGTAATAATAAATACAGCTAAACTATTCATAGAATTGAATTTTTATAGAGATAATAGCCTAATTGAAGGGGTCCCTCCTAAAAAGAATGCTATCAATGGGCGGAACTGCATTAGAAGTTCATGAAAGTATAAATTTCGTGTCAGCCGTCACGTTGATAAGAGAAAAAAAATTAATAAAGAACTCGATACTTTTTTTTTCTCTCCCTTTTTCTTCTTTACATATTCATTTGTATTTATTTATTATTTATTATCATGAATAGTCATCATAATACAACATCTATAACACCATTACAAAGTTTTCTTTCATCCAATACCGTAGCCGATGTACTGAATAAGGTGAAACCTGAATCCAACAATCGACCATTGTACGATTTGCCAGTCAGTGCCAGTGTTGAAGAAGCCTTTGATTTGCTACTTGCAAAGGATATCCTTGCTGTCCCCATTTATCAGCAACAGGAAGGTAAAAAATATTTGGCTATCGTAAGTGCTTTTGACCTGTTGAAGCTCTTGGGTACACAGGTAAGTAAATGATCGTGAGAAAAAAAAATTATATGTTTTTTGTACGACGATAACAACATCAGATAAAAACTAATAATGCTTTTTGTTTCCATCACAGTTGGATGATAAGAAGGTGCTTGAAAAGCAAATGGTAGAGGCAGTAGGGATGACACAAGAAAGCAAGCACATGACTGTACTGGAATCAACAGATAGTTTTATCAAGCTATTAGAGCTGTTTAGCTTTGCGCATACGCACAGGGTGCTCGTAAAGGACAGTTCCAACCAATATGTGATGCTATCACAAATGGACATACTACGTTTCTTACAGGCCAACAATCATAAATTAGGCTCTGCAGTACTCGATATAACCGTACCCGACATTCATCAACACCATCATACACTTGTGCGAACAAGTTACAAGTCAACAGCCGCCGAATGCTTTTTAAAACTTGTCCAGAACCTCACACAAAGTGCGTTGCCTATATTGGATGATGATCAGGATGAATTCATTGGTGAAGTGAGCGCACGGGACTTGAGAGGAATTACAAAGGATCGATGGGATACCTTACAGAAGCCTATTGTTATGTATTTAAAGGAGAGTCAGGGTGACTTGCATCTCCCTTTTACCTGTAAAGATCATTTCACACTTTCCCAAATCATGACAAGCTGTGTATTAAGAGAGACCTACCGTCTTTGGTGGCTTGATCAAAACGATACTTTAAAAGGTGTGATATCAATAACTGATATTTTGGCAACCATTCTTGGTATTGCCACCAACCCTTCCAAATAAAATCATATGTTTTTGTAGTACAAAAAAACAGTGTTTTGTATATATTTGTAATGTAGCAATAACATCAACGCCTGATGTAGTGATGTTATTGTTTTTTTTGTTTGTTTATTGCACTCGCTTCTCTTTTTCTTTCCAATCATTCTTTTCCTTATAGAGTACACATGAACTATTATCATCAATCGGTTCCACCGCCACCGCCTCCACAACACCAGAACATGATGTCGCCACCCATGGTAACAGGTTATCCGTATTATTACCAAATACCTCCTTTATACCATCGACAGGAACGTCGTTACAAGCCTGTGAAGCACATTGTAAAGATCCAACGAGGAGCAGTGGTATTGGACTGCCCGGTGCCTGTTCAATATCTCGACAAAGTCCCAATTCAAAATCAAAAGGAAGTAGATTTCATGCGGTATACCGCCGTTACTTGCGATCCATCGGTGTTTAAAGAGAAATATACACTGAGGCAGACCATGATGCAACGAAGAACAGAGATCATGATCTGCATCACAATGTACAATGTAAGTTAATTGCAATGGTGGCTATGAAAGGGGAAAAAAATCTCATAAAAATATATATAAAAAAGGAAGATGAAATACTACTTTCTAGAACATTGCATGGTATTATGAAGAATATCTCAAATCTTACAAAAAGAACTCGATCACGCACGTGGGCAAGTTGAATAAGCTTTTTCTGAACTATAAATTTAGAAATAATAACAATGCAAATAGGGTGTGGATGGTTGGGAAAAAGTCGTGGTTTGTATCATTGCAGATGGAAGAGAAAAAATAAATAAAAATGTATTGGACATGCTTTCTGTATTGGGCGTTTATCAAGAAGGCATTGCGAAAAGTACAGTCAATAATGATCCCGTGCATGCACATCTTTATGAAGTAAGTCTCTTTGATATTCAAATAAACCGATATCAACCAAATATATAGTACACAACCCAAGTTTCCATGAGACCAGACCGAGAGCTGAGAGGTGCCAACGATGACATTGTACCCACACAAATCATATTCTGTTTGAAAGAAAAGAATCAACGCAAGATCAATTCTCATCGATGGTTTTTCCAAGCCCTTTGTCCCATCATCCAACCCAATGTTTGTATCTTGATGGATGTCGGCACGCGACCCGGACCAAATTCCATCTACCATTTATGGTCACCGTTTGACCGTCACCTCAATATTGCGGGTGCGTGTGGCGAAGTAAGGGCAATGACAGGGAGTGGAGGTGTCTATTTGTTGAATCCGCTGGTCGCTGCACAGAACTTTGAGTACAAGATTTCCAACATCTTGGATAAGCCCCTGGAGTCATTTTTGGGATATATTCAGGTTTTACCCGGTGCATTTTCTGCTTACCGGTATCAGGCATTATTGGATGACGAGGAGGGAGAGGGGCCGTTGAAAAAGTATTTTTTGGGTGACATTTCAAGTGTCACGGATTCGGAAAAAAAGTATGTGAATGAAAAGGGCATCTTTGAGGCAAATATGTACCTTGCTGAGGACCGTATTTTGTGCTATGAATTGGTTGCCAAAAAGCATGCAAATTGGAGACTGTATTATACTTCACGGGCTTATGGAGAAACCGATGTACCTTTCACCGTAGGTTTAAGATGTTAATATTAAGGAATAAATAATAAGGTAATAGTACATTAAGCGTCATCGATCTTATTTTTAGGTAGCCGAATTTATTAATCAAAGGAGACGTTGGTTAAATGGGTCGTTCTTTGCTGGTGTCTATAGTTTATTTCATTGGGGGAAGATTTTAAAGACAAATCATACTTTTGCTCGAAAGATATTATTAAGTTTGGAGTTGATTTACCTTTGTATGAATTGGTTATTTTCATGGTTTGCATTGGTAAAGTATCCTTCTGTCTATATATAATCAATGTGCTATTTATATGTTGATTGTGATTAAATACATGAGCATTATTTTATTCTAACAAATTTTTTTTTGTTAGGCTAATTTTTTTCTTAGCTTTTACATCTTAACAGGTTCCCTATCGTCTATGGATGATCCTCCTTTTCCTCATCATACTGCAGATATCATCCATACTGTTTTAACTTACATATATGCGGTGATAATGATCAACCTCTTTCTAATATCCATGGGTAATCGACCACAAGGGTAAAGACGATATATATAATATTATTAAAATTAGCTATTTTTTAATGATTTTTAATGTACTTATAGATCACAAATTGCCTATGGTATAATTATGCTTTTTTTCGCTCTTTTGATGATCTATGTCTTTTTTGCATCTGTTTGGATTGCATACAAGAGCATTTCTACCGAATTACAAAAAACACAAAACGCCGTGAACCTCCTATTCAATGGCCCCTTTCGAGACATTGTGATTTCTGCATCTTCTACTATGGGAGTATTTATACTGTCAGGTGTTTTGTTCCTAGATCCCTGGCATCTGATAACGAGCACTTTTCAATACCTTTTATTGGCTCCAAGTTACATTAATATCTTAAATACATTTGCCTTCTGTAATACTCATGACGTGAGGTAAGTTATTAAATCAAGATAAGGTTTTTTGAAATACAAGGTTCTTAAAATCACTCTTAAAGTTGGGGGACCAAAAATATATCAGAGACAACTTCATATTTAGGTCATGTACAAACAAAAGCAGATGAAACAACAGCCGAAGTAGTTTTACCAGAGCAAAAGGATGTTGGTTTATTTTATGAAGAAGCGATTACAAACATATCCTCGACAAAGAAGAATAATAACAAAATAGAAATGGATCCAAAGCAAAAACAGGAAGATTATTATAGAAGTTTTCGAACAAGGCTTGTTATCTGTTGGATCTTCACCAACCTGATTCTTGTTGTTGCGATTTGCACTGTAGATTCGTTTGGGAAGCTGGGCAACTTTAATGATCGATCCAATACATATTTGGCATTCATTTTATGGAGTGTTGCTGGTCTTTCCTGTTTTCGTTTCATTGGAAGTTTATGTTATAGATTCTCTTCTCTAATTTAATTTTATAAACTCCTCCCCCCTATTTTGCATTTTGATTATAATGACGATAGCAATGCTATTGTAATATATATTTTTTTATTTATATTTATTTCGTTTCTCCTATTCTCTCTCTCTCTCTCTCTCTCTCTCTTAATAAATAATATATAAAGGGCCTGGTTTCTCTTTTCTTTCTTTCTCTTTTAATTTACTCTTTTATTTCAACATCCCCTTCTTAGCCTTTAGCCGCTATTCTTGTCTTTCAATTTATGCTGATAGTTTCTTTGTTGTCATTTCTTATTACTGTCTGTCAAGCGAAACCTATTACTCCACCTGAACAAGTTAGCTATGACTCACCTTTATTTTACGAGAGACTAGTGGTTATTGTTGTATTAGTCCTGCTTGGAGGTGTTATGGCAGGTAAGCTTTTCGCTGTCCTACTATAATAAAATACTAAAACTCCCAACTATAAAATAGGCTTAACCATTGGCCTCATGGGTCTTGATCAAACCAATCTCCATGTGTTGATTGCGTCTGGAACGAAGGACGAGCAAGAGAATGCCAAAAAAGTACTAGCGTTACTCGAACGCGGCCGACACTGGGTTTTAGTCACACTCTTGTTATCTAACGTCATTATTAACGAAACTTTGCCGATTATCTTGGATGGGATAAGCGGTGGCTGGCAAGCTATTGTGCTTTCCACCGCATTGATTGTTATTTTTGGCGAGTAAGTTGAGGTTAAACGGGAAGCTTGATTATGATTACGTTGCTAATAGTTTATCCTTTTTTCTTCTTTTTATAAGAGTGATCCCACAATGTAAGTCTATTCTTATTTTGCATCACTATTTGTTTACTGATTTTAGCTTTTCATTATTTTAGCTATTTGCGTTCGTCATGGTTTGGCGATTGGTGCAAAAACTTCTGGGTAAGAAAAAAAATATGGATAATATTGGCACGTATTAACTCTTTATTTTCTTATAGCATGGTGCTTGTACTCATGTACTTTCTGTATCCCATTGCTTACCCAACAGCTTTATTATTAGATTACTTTCTCGGTGAATCGCACGGCACAATCTATAAGAAAGCTGGTAAATATTAAAACGCCTGGATAAATGCTACAGTCTATTCATTACAACTTTTTATAGGACTCAAATCTTTGGTGTCATTACATCAAACTGTACATAGCTCAGAGGCCGATGCTCTGACAGCAGATGAAGTCACCATCATTGGCGCAGTACTTGATCTCAAGCAGAAGCCTGTTTCATTGATCATGACGCCTGTTTCTGACGTATTCACTCTTTCAACCGAGGATATTATGGACGAGAAACTTGTAAATAAAATCCTCTCCGCTGGCTATTCTCGTATTCCAATCTTCTCACCTGAAAACAAGGCTAATTTCGTCGGCATGCTACTCACAAAGCAATTAATCACTTATGATCCTGAGGATGCTTTACCATTAAAGCAATTGTCGTTGAGTACTTTACCAGAAACCGGTCCTGATACAAGTTGTCTTGATATTCTGAACTTCTTTCAAGAAGGAAAAAGTAAATATTGACATTATTGAATATTCTTTTTTATTCTTATTAATTCTTTTTTCAAGGTCACATGGCGTTAGTTTCTAATCATCCTGGTGGAGCTGGAGGAGCACTTGGAGTTATTACATTGGAGGATGTCATTGAAGAACTCATAGGTGAAGTAAGTTTGTCATGTTTTATTAAGAATTTCATATATTGACCTTATTCTGACAGGAAATCATTGATGAAACTGATGTATATATTGATGGTATGAGACTTCAGTTATGATGTTATTTTGTGAAACTAATCTAATTACCATAATTGTAGTACGCAACAAGATTAGGGTCGCACGAAAACAAAATAAACGCATCCAGCTTATCAAAAACATACCAGACACCGAAAAACCTCCAAGTTATGGTGCAATATAATCTTTTATTGGTTTTATCTTTATAAAAATATTTAGCAACGATGATATTGCGTTATCTTCATACTAATAAAGATATAAAACACAGTTATAGAACGTGTTTAAATAAATGTTCAAGACAAAGACACCGTTGTGAATGAACTCGAAGGGGTTTTTATCCTAAAAAGAAAAGGCTG
>VCJJ01002433.1:54436-67459 GCA_024139415.1 Backusella tarrabulga | reverse complement strand
AAAGATAAAAGATACAAAAGGAAATAGATAATAAAAAGGGTAAGTGCACAAGGTATAATGGATATAATATCGATCAAAGTGTCAACTTGCCATGGATAATAAAATAAGATATTGGCAATGCGGAGTACCAAAAATAGAAATAAGTGGATATACCAAAAGCTTGGATCAAGTATATGATACAGTTACGGGCACTATGAATATGGGAGACGTAACACTACTTCCATTTTTGTACTCCGCATTGTTAATATCTTATTTTATTATTCATGTCAAATTGATACTTTATTTTATCCTTGATACACAAAACAATTATACTTAGATTATTGTGATATTATGAGTTTCTCTTAATAGCAATAAATAAAGTAACAAAATAATAAGGAATGAGTCTCTATAAAACTCTTTATTAAGTGGAAGAGAGAGCTCATAATAAATCAACCATAAACATCTTAAATAGCACACTGAGTTATAATACGTAACACAAGTTATATTATCGATAAGATACATCATATATGTACCATATATGATGGAAATGTCAAATACGACAGCGTGTTTGCCACTGCTTTAGCATTGATTTTGGCCGTTGGATCAGAATTGAGATAAAAAAAGAAAAAAGTTTGCAAAAAATAACTACAATAAAATTATTATACCAGTCAATATTTTTATAAATAAAATATAACAGGGAAAACAGGTGTACCATATATATCTATATGTACGTCTTTATATATATATACTTCATTAAAAGAAAACTAAATAGGAAAAAGGTACCTCATAGATAGACAATTTATTTTAATGTGGGGTTTTTCATATATACAATAAAGTATTAATAATGATTATCATCAAGTAATTGAAGTGTTAACTATGAAGAGGTACGGTAAAGTTGTGTAGAAGGCAGCATTGGGTCACAAAAAAGTAGTATGAAAGGTCACAGCTACTCCATTTATTAGAGCTTTTTTCTTAGAAGCTCCAAGGTCTCCAAGTTTTGGCTTTAAAGTTCTTTTCTTAAATTTTCTATTGTGATCAATCTCAATTAAGGTACTCAAAAGCTGAATGATCAAACTCTCAAAGAACACAAGTAATCACAGATGGAAAAACATACGCATATCCCGCTTATTATTCATAGAAAGCTAGATTTGATCAAGGAGGAAAAACAGCCAAGCAATAAACTTGTACAAGATGCACTAAGAGTAAATCATTCCAGTCTGAAAGATGCACCATATTATCTACATATAGCATCCAAATGTGACATATTCCACTTGATAAAAACCCACTCAGAAGATTACTAAAGGGGAATCTTGGTATTAAGACGGTTATGAAGCCAATGAATGAAGTATACTATTCAGCATTTAATATAAACCTTTTTGGATAAAACTCAAAATAATTTTTGAAGGTGGCAAAGGAAAAATAGGCTTTCTTTGTGGCTCTCTGGACTGACAGGATAGATATTGAATTTAACCCTACGAGCCCAAAAATATTCATACCCCCCGAAAATACTATATAAATCAGAGACTCTGGCTAAAATTTCAAATCGACTTTTATTTGGTAAAATGTAACCTATCCGACTTGTATAAAAGATACGGGAACTTTTGTAAGTGAAAGATACCAGAATCCCTTTACATACTTTTTGTTTGTCAGTGAATTACAAATGCCTCCAAGTTTGTCTAAAATGCAACACTAAAACAACGGAAAATGAAAAACGATTCTTGGGATGGCAAAATCAATGTTGTGAAAGCTCGTTTTAATTGTACTACAAAATACAACCATGATCACATGGGATCAATAAATACTCAAAAAGTATACTGAACGATAATGGAAGTCCTGAAGTATTCACACACAACTAATCATATAATTCCATCTACATTTCTCTTTTGTTATAAAGTTATCTTCCCTTTTAGCAATTTTTGAATAAAAACAATATGAAACATTCTCCTCTTAGCTACTATGTACAAAAGTATTTATTTTTATATTATTTTTCACAATGAATAAAAGCAATAATGAAAAGTATTTACAACAGCGTCTATATCAAGTATTTTTTTTTGGAAATGATTTTATCTCCGTGGAACTGGCTAAACCAATAATGAATCATGGGTGCAATTTGTTCTCCAATATCTTTGGCTGAGCTCTATAAAGCGAAAAAGAAGTGAGATTATTGTATTATTAATAATAATATATAGTAATTTACGTTTGATAACAAATTGGATTTGGTAATAGAGTTGTATAACATATCCGTGTAATAGTTTATCGTGTTATCGGAGAAGTGCACAGGAACCATAATGGCAAGTCCTAATTCCTTGGAAATGTCTTGGTTTTGCTCAGTTTCAACGAGATTACAGGTAATGATCTTCATTGTGCTTAAACCAATAATTGTAAATGGGGTTGTTTTATTTTTCTCTTCTTTGACCCACGTCCTTTCTTCGTGTATAGTATGATGATCTTCCTCCTTCTCTTGTCTGTTCCCTTCATCGATTTGTTCTTTCTCTGTCGTATTGTTGCAGCCATCACTCCTTACACAATGTTTTATCCCACCGTCCTTAATAATATCTTCGTCTTCTCCTTCTTCTTCATCATCATCATCATCATCATCGTTATCATCGTTATCACTGTCTGAATCAAAAGGAAGATCGTTTACTGCAACAAATAAAGAATGTAAGACTCCGACAAACATCGGTAGTCTTTCTTCCATTATTTTTGATTGTGGAGATATGAACTGGATGATATCGGAGTCTGATGCATACTCATTGGACAGGGCAGTTCTAGAATACAAGCAAAAGGATGGTAAAGGGAACTGATTGTTACTACTTATATAGAAAGATTGGCTTCGATGTGGTCGATTCTTTTTATGTAAAGACACTTCGGCTAGTTTGTCTGCTACTATATACGTTGGGTCTTGAATTGTATTTTTTTCTGAAAGTGGTGTAAAGGTACTATGGAAAGTTGGAAGCGCTGTGCAAGAAGCTGCCTTTTTATGATTTCCCATGAAATAAGTTCAAGTAATTGCAAAAGAAGAAAGGAAATAAAAAGTAAAGAAAATGGGAAAAAAGGAAAATGGTCTAAAAATTAATGTGCAAACTCCTTATTTTTTTTCAGAAAAGGAAAAAAAAAGTTGTTTATCTCTCAATTGAAATTACACAAAAACGTCATTGAAAAAAAAAACTGTACGTCAGCGGAAAAGCTTAATTCGTTCCGCTTTTGTCTAAAAAAGGAAAGAAATGGCACACAGCCTTTTTTTTCATTTAAACTATCATTTCTTCGTTATTAATTATTAATTTACTATTAATTTACGATTGATCATTGCTCACTAAATTTGGTACCATACTTTTTGGATCATTAAAAAGATCTATCGGGTCAAAGAAAGAAAAAATAAGATAAGGAATTGTAAAAGTGACTGAATATAATATGACGATCTTATTGGTAAGCACTTTTGGCTCAGTGATAAAGTCTATCTGTCGTTTTCTTACCATAAATTATCTTACAAATGAGCCATTTTTTTTGATTAAAGTAATATTTATTATCTATTATCGACATGATAATAATAATAATAATAATAATAATAATAATAATAATAATAATCGCATTTTACCATAGACAAATGAGCTAGGTGATTGTTTTGATAAAGTATTATATTTAAACATCTCGACTTTATTTGCTACTAAAACTATTTTGATTGTTGTCACAGATAAAAAAAAACTGGGCCTTAAAGAGTGATGTTTTGCTACTAATAATGATAGGGATATAAAAGTAAGCATAAGCAGCAGTATATTAGTATATACTGTAAAAGGTATCTATCTTACTATAATATGAGGTAGGTGCATTCATCTTGGCTGAAAGAAGTACGTTTTTTGTTTCTCATAGTCAAGCGAGAAATACGTTTTCTCTCTTTTTGTTTATTCTACAGAAATAAAGATGAATCATGAATTATTTCTTCTGATAAATGAATATAATGATCAAACCATCGTTCTCCTCTTTATTATTAGTACCATCTTGTTATGCATACATCCATCTCTTTTGTATATAAAAATATATTATACTAAAGGTGTGCTTATTTTCTATTAATCAATGACCGAGCTCTATGTTTATATGAAGCTGAAGTATAAGATGGGCAGCATTCCAATCCATCATGATTAGTATCTTATTTGTAGTAAAAAAAAAGAGTATATAACAAGTACATAGAGAGTGATAAAACCACAATCCGTCTTGAGGAAAATAAAAAAAAGTGTATTTAAGAAATCTAATCCTATATATTGTACTGACGTCGCTTTAATTTAAATGTATAAAGATATGCGTTAAGCCTGAAGATAGTGCATACATCAATACTTTTATGATAGCTGAACTTGGTATTTTTGAAAAAAAAAAAAAAACATAGAATGCTCTTGACTTATAAGTATGGAGTTGTTAAAAAAGAAGAATATGAGCTTGCTTATTCCAATTATTTTGAGGTTGACTTGGCTTGGCTTGCAAATCTAAAGAAAAACTGCTTTGATAGGGTAAAATAATAAAATCAAGAAAATAGACATACTTTTTGAGACTCGACTTTATTAAAATTAGAAGATTTGGATGAGGGGATTTTATACAAGATTTATGAGTGAGTTTAGAAATGATAGGTGAGTGTGAGTAGATATTGATATTGATGTTCCAGGAAGTCTGAATCGCAAAATTTGAAAAGGTAGACAGCCATAGCTCGATGCCACTAGTGATGCTTTCAAAGATAGGGATGCATCCTGAACTTCCGTCTTAGTTTACTGTTGATCCATTAGAAATGTTTGATACTCTGATTTAATAGTAGTTTTGCATTTTCTCTCCGAATTCCCTTATATAGATTCAACCATTGATAGTATACTGATGATGCGAAAGTATCAAAAATCAAGAATTTACAAATATTTTGAGTGTATATATATACATTTTTTAAAAAGCTAATAAAAGTAGTAGTTGTGTACTTGCTTTAAAAACGAAAATGAGAAAAAAAGGGGTTTTTTAAGATATTTGATTTTGAAAATTAAATTTTCTGATCGTAGGAACAGACCAAGAAAATATGCTGCCATATAAAGGCATTATCACATGAATGCCATATTTGGTAGTAATAGATCCGGATCATTGGAGCATATTAAAGAACTGAGATTTTTTTAAAAAAAAAGATTTTCTGAAAAACAAGGGACTTGTCAATGTAATTGGAAAAGTTCTTTGGATAAAAAAAATCTAGCCGTTTATAATGTCTTGTTTATATAACTAACTCACAATTAGAAAAACTTGATTCTACGTGATGAATATAACAAGTGATATCTATGTCTTTTTCTCATCTGACGTCAGTACGCTAAATTTTGCTTTAAAACGTTTATCTTTTTAAATCAATGTTGTTATACATAAAAAATAGCCGGATAAAACTTTAAACATAAAAAGGTTCTCGTTTTAGATTGGTTTTCGTGGAGTTTGCCAAAGAGCTTCCAGTCAACTTGCTTCAAAATAGGGCGGAGTTGTTAGATGACGCAGAAACTTAAAAAAAATAAGTAACGTTGATAAGAAAAGATGTGAATTATTGAATTCCTTCAATGAGAATGAGCAAATAACACAAAAAAATAGAGATAGATAAAGAAGTGATACTGAGAAACTAAAAAAGAGGCATAAAGTACTACCAAAAGCAACTCCGAGAAAAGGGTTTTTGATGCTATTTACGTAATTCCATTGATAATAAAATAGTAGATGGAGATGTCCTGGAATCAAGGTCACTTTTGATGGTTCCCCCGCTTTTTTCAATTTTTGTAAATTTTTTTAGAAAAAAATAAGAATAAAGTTAAAATCAATTCCGTTTTCTTCCTTTTCTTCTGCTCTTTTTTTTTTGTTTCTTTTATATTTCAACAAAAATAAAAAAAAACAATTGTTTTGCATCTCTTCCGCTGTTCTTAAAATCAAACACTATGCTTTCTTCCAAGGTCAGATAGAAAAAAAACTTTTTTTAATGAAAATGAAAGTGTATATTAAAATGTAATATAGAATAATTCTACTCGCTCTATCCCTACTGCTACCTCTAGCATCACCCAAGCTTTCAATGGAGAGAAGAACGAGAACGTAAGCAACATAACAGATCTATTAAAGCAAACCAACAAAAGCATCAGTTTATAGTAGGCTTACACGCAATTGTTATATTTGATATAGGGTAATTTTGAAGTTACTTTGATTCCCGGTGACGGTATCGGACCCGAGATTTCTCGCTCTGTCAAGGAGATCTTTGCTGCCGCAAAGGTACCAATTGAATGGGAAGAAGTTGATGTCACACCCATTTTAAAGGACGGTAAAACTACTATTCCTGATGATGCTATTATCAGCGTCCGTAAGAATACTGTTGCCCTTAAGGGCCCTCTTGCCACACCTATCGGTAAGGGCCATGTCTCTCTTAATTTGACCTTGCGTCGTACTTTCAACTTGTACGCAAATGTTCGTCCTTGTCGTTCAATTGCTGGTTACAAGACCCCTTATGAAAATGTTGACACTGTTCTTGTTCGTGAAAATACTGAAGGTGAATACTCTGGTATTGAGCATGAGGTTAGTTTTAATATATGTATACATATTTGGAGAAAAATCAAGTTGTCTAATCTGTCTCTGATAGATCGTTGACGGTGTTGTACAGTCCATCAAGTTGATCACCAAAGATGCTTCTGAGCGTGTTGCCCGTTATGCCTTCAATTATGCTGGATCAATTGGCAGAGATCGTGTCACCGCTGTCCACAAAGCCAACATCATGTAAAGCTGATGGCATTAAAAAATGTGATATTCAAGCTGTACTAATTCATTTTAAAATAGGCGATTAGCTGATGGTCTCTTCTTAGATGCCTGTAAACAGGTCTCCAAGGAGTTCCCTCATATTAGATTCAACGATACACTTTTAGATCATGCCTGTCTTAACGTAAGTCTATGGAAAAATAGGAAGGATAAAAATGAAATTTGGAGTGATTGGGAAGAGAGAAAAAAAGAGAGAATCATAAAAGAAAGAGTATAGGAAAGAGAGTAAATGGATTTGTTACTTATGCTTATATATCTACATTTAGCTCACTACCGATCCTTCCATCTACAAAGACACTGTCTTGGTTATGCCCAACTTATACGGTGATATCTTGTCTGATTTAAGTGCAGGTTTGATTGGCGGTCTTGGCTTGACACCCTCTGGTAACATTGGTCATGATGCCTCCATCTTTGAAGCTGTGCATGGTACTGCACCTGATATTGCTGGTCAAGATAAGGCTAACCCCACCGCTTTGATTCTTTCGAGTATTATGATGTTAAAGCACATGCGTCTAGATGAACATGCTGCTAAAATCGAGAAGGCTGTCTTCAAGACACTTGCTGATGGTAAGCACCTAACTGGTGATTTAGGTGGTCGTGCCTCAAACTCTGAATACACCAAGGCTATCATTGATGTAAGTATTTGCTTTATCTTTCAAACTTTGGAATATTTTATTAACCTTTTTATTTTCTGTAGGCTTTGCAATAAACTTATTACTTTTTTATTTTTATATCTTTTTGTATTATCATCATTCCCTTCACCTACACCCACATATCTTGTATTTAAATGAATAAAAGAGCATTATCACCAAGTTAAACAATAAACCTAAACTGAATAGGCATTCTATTTATTGTCAATTTATAAATCGAATGCTTTTTAAGTATTTATTTAGAGATAAATCATAACAATATAAATATAGGAAACTAATGCTCCCTTTGACAACATGAATGAGAATGATACTGTTGCAGCTCCAAAGAATGTGCTTGTATCATACAAATTACATCAAACGAATTTATAACATCAAATAGCCACAAAAGTAGAATGAGTGAACACTGGCACAATTAAATTGGAAATATTTCCATTCAGCGTTAAACGGGCAAGGCTCCAATGCGTGCTGGATTGAGTGATCATAAATATCCAAAAACGGAGCATCTAATGGCTTCAATGTACATCCGTTAAGGATTGGAATAGTGTAATAATACGTTTGGTTTAATCTTGTTAATTGAAGATGGGTATTCGTCTTTGTTTTTAACAGCTTGAACGCTTCGAGATCACGGCCACCGCTTACTGATGATGTTTGAGAATAAGGCTTTATATCAATACAGGATAAGTGGTGGTTTGGCAAGTCAAGTTTATTGATCCCCTGGCACAGATCCAAGCCCAATGTTTCCAACTTTTGCAAGTTCTGTTCAATAAACTCGACCACATATTCATCCATCTCGATCCTACTCAGTTTGAGATGGACGATGCTAGATTGTTGATCCTGTGTCTTCATTTTTTCGTGTATGGTCAAGGTGGTACCCGTCAGACATAATGATTCAATGTTGGTCGAA
Source organism: Backusella tarrabulga (assembly GCA_024139415.1). Classification (NCBI taxonomy): domain Eukaryota; kingdom Fungi; phylum Mucoromycota; class Mucoromycetes; order Mucorales; family Backusellaceae; genus Backusella; species Backusella tarrabulga. Next base: position 59,140 of record VCJJ01002433.1, on the reverse strand, counting down.
AGCGCATTAATTAAGCTGTCAACACAGATAGGACCACCATTTAAATTTACATCATAATTAAGCGTAAGGCTCCTTAAACCCGCAAGCTCCTTTAGCCTTGCTAGTTGGGCAATGGATGTTATTTGGAATAGTGAAAGCGTGTGCAAGCATCGGAATGATGGGTCCGTTAAATCATATTGACATAATGCACTGTATTTGTAAGGCTTCAAATTTAACCGCTTTAAATTACATGCATGCTGTAAAAGTGTGCCAATCATGTTGTCGATACTGTGTTCAAATCCGATTGTGCACGTTTTTAAGCTTGGTCCAATAACACTGACAAGCTTCTCCCAAGCTAAAGAGTTGTGTTCACCATCAGTAGGCCGAGTCAAGGTGTACATTCTTCCAGGCGGAAAAAGCTCCAGCTCGTCCAAACAAATGTACTTTTTGGAAATATACAACATGAAGCCATTGACATCAGAAAACCTGGATAATGCAAGTGTCTTGAGTGCTTTTAGCTGCTTCATTGGCACGATATCAAGCGACATGACTTGGTCTGAATTAAATATAAGCAGCCCCTGAAGGCTTAGTGAAGTGAGCCTAGGTGTATTGTTGTGCAATTCCTCCAAATCAGTAGCAGAGAGTCGCAGTATATTAACCACAAGTGTTGTTAAAAATGGTGCGTACTTTAGGCGCTTGAAAATGGAAATATTGGATATTTTGAAGTTCGAAAATCGAAGCGCCAGGGAAGTAAGGCGATGGAACACGCCAGTTTCAAGAATATTGAGGAAAAACAACCCATTGTGGCTCCAGTCCACTACTGTTTCAAGCCCGGTTCTCCAGCCTTGAAATGATTCAAGCTGTTTTCTCGTAAAAATAAGGGAGCCATCTTGCTCTTGTGTAGTGCCAGTTCCTCTTTCAGACTCAAAATACACAAAATTTAGGTTAGGAAAGACCTGGGCGAAAGTGGCTGCATCGAAGCAGATGTCCCCACTTTTATTTTCATACAATAGTCTTTGGCAGGTGCTTGCAACAGTCGTTTCTCCTTCGCTGGCTCTCTTAATTAATTGATTGACACGTCGATGGAGTGCGTCTGAAGATGGGAGAGAGAGCATGCTCACAGTTTCCATAATGTATTTACCAGAAACAAGAATACGTGCCCACTTCCGACAAACCAGCATACACGCAAGCTTTTGTTTTAAATGGAGGTATTTAAATGTTTTTAGAAGTACTTCTGAGGGGAGTTCGTTCATTGTGATGGTGGCGCAGAAGAAGAAGAAGAGAAACAGCAAAAATATCATGAAAATAAAAGTTTATGTACACGCCAGGTCTGTGGACGTGATTGGTGAGGATTTTTAGAGCGTGATACTCAATCAAGAACACATGAGCCTGGATTTTTTGGACGCTCAGATTTTGGACGTTTTGCCCATTTGATAATTATACTTCCATAACTAAAAAAAGCTTGGTTTTGAACAAGGCAATAACAAAAGATGATGATGAAAAAAAAAGGCTCTTAATTTCTATTTAAATATATTTTATTTTATATACTTTTGAATGAATTGATTATATATAACAAATGGTAGTAAGAAGCAAATCTATTAAAAATGAAAAGGAATGCAAAAAAAGGCTTATTCTGAAGGTGTCCACTTTTTGAGGCGAATAGAGTGAATCTTGATGAAGCCGTTGGCATCCTCAGGGTTGTAGCCACCTTGTTCATCCATGGATGACTCTTGCATATCATAAAGTTTGGCACCAGGTCCACGAGCGACACGACCTTCAATGGTAGTGTTACCCTTGTAGAGCTTTACCTTGACATCACCAGTGACATTGACTTGGGTGAATTCAATGGACTTTCTCAAAAACTCACATTCGGGAGAAAAGTACTGACCATTATAAAGAGAACGGCCATAGGGAACAGTAATGTTTTGATCACGAGTGGCACGCAACTGACCATCCAAAGTTAAACCTTCAAGGTCTTTGTGGGCAGTACGCAAGACAGTTCCACCGGGAGTTTCGTAACAACCACGAGACTTGACACCAATGAAGCGAGATTCAACAATATCAATACGACCAACACCGTTACGACGGGCGACAGTATTGAGGTAGGTGAAGAGTTCAACAGCCTCAGTGACCTCATGACCATCGTTGTGATTGACAACCTTGACAGGGATACCCTTTTCAAATGTGATTGTAATGCGTTCAGGGGTATTAGGGGCATCCTCGGGATCAACAGTAAGCTTCCACATTTCCTTGGGAGGTGTGATATTGGGGTCTTCAAGAATACCGGCTTCGTAAGAGATATGGAACAAGTTTTCATCGGTAGACCAGGGCTTGGCCTTGGTTTGGGCAACTTGGATGCCTTTTTCAGCAGCAAAGTCCAAAAGAGCGCTACGACCAGCGAAGCGGTTGAAGAAAACTACACATAATAGATGTTAGCAAAAACCCACTCTCTTTAAATATATCCACCTCTTTTTTAACACCACCGTATTTTAACTTACCAGGTAGTCTCCAAGGAGCAATGACTTCAATATCAGACTTCAAGGCATAATAAGCAAGCTCGAAACGAACTTGGTCATTACCCTTACCAGTACAACCGTGGGAGACATATTGACAGCCTTCACGTTCAGCAATTTCGATTTGCTTACGGGCAATGACGGGGCGAGCCAAAGAAGTACCCAAAAGATAAACGGATTCATAAATAGCATTGGCCTGGATAGCAGGGAAGATTTGTTCCTTGACAAATTCCTCTTTAAGATCCTATACAGAATATTTAACAAACCGGTATACCCTTTTTTAACCTTTCCCCTTAATACTTTACCTCAACAAAGACCTTGCTGGCACCAACAGCCAAAGCCTTTTCACGAATAGCCTCGAAATCTTCTTCCTGACCGACATCAGCAATGTAAGCCATGGTTTCATAACCTTGTTCAATCAACCATGCCAAAATGACAGAAGTATCTAAACCACCAGAGTAAGCAAGAAGAACCTTTCCTTTATCAGAAGCCATTGTTATTCAATGTATATATATATATATATAAAGTATATTTAATGAAAACAAAAAAGAAAAAAGGTGATCTTCCTTGGTATTTATATCTAAAGTTAAATTTCATCTCCAGTTTGCAAAACACATTAAAACTTTAATGAGTCCAATAAGATTTCTTCCGCTACGATCTTGACAGCGACTGAGTTTCTTTTGTGATAGACGATGAGTCAAGTTTCCCTATTAGGCAACTATGACTAACATGGCACAAAATACTTTTCGTTTTTCTGGTTCCTTTCATTCCATATCACCGGTCCTTTTTTGTTACTGATAGAATCTTGATTTTTTTTTCAATATTAAATTATACAAGATACTTGGTTACTCTTTTCTTTTCTTTGATTTATATATACATGGTTCAACACAGGACACCAGAATAAAGCAAGCACTCAAGTGTCTGGATTTTAAAATGAGGAGATAGAGAGAAAGCGAAAAATGACACACACGGCCTCTTTTTTTTTGTACATATTTAAAACGCGATATATGCTATCAAAAGCACATAAACTTGAGTTCCAAGAAAAAGGATACACACTACTTGAAAATGGTAGGTTTACTATTATTTTATGATATTTTAAACTAAATACATATTGCTTTGACATTCTTTAAGTAAACAGCCTTAAGTGAAGCGGAATTAACCTTGCTACATGAGGAAGCAGACACTTTAACAAACTACCTCATGTCAGAAGACTTGGATCTAGTTACAGATCTCGGCTGCATTATAGGTTGGTAGAACAGAATACTGAAAAAAATAGAGTGTACTTACAATGTTTTTGCCTGCAGAGCCTTGGACGTGTGGATATCTTGAAATCAACAAAGAGTGTGATTATAAAATAAACCGAGAAAAGTATTGTGAGGAACGCGACAGTATACTTTTTGATAATCAAACTGGCGTGTCTGCGTCAACGCTAATTCTCGGAAAATACAGCAAATGGGCTGCAACTTTAATGGATCAAACTGAGGGAGATATGTATTTGGTAAGTATCTGTGATAATCATGCTTGATGGGAGAATTAATGATGGGCATCGGCAGTTAAATGAACAGTTTATCGTCAAACCTCCTCGATCATCTAGACAATCACAGTTTGTGTGGCACAGGGTAAAAAAGAATAAAAGAGAGAAGAGGACACTTGTTCTTAATCATCGTTTTTAAAAGGACTCAGATTACTATGAGCAAATGGAGCTACAAAACGAGCCAACTATTGCGTGCTGGACTGCTCTGGATGCAGTGAATCAGATAAATGGAACAGTGACGATAGGATCATTGACTGATAAAACTGCGACAAAAATAGTGGTGGCTCCAGCTGGAAGTATCCTCTTTATGTCCAGTAAACTTTTTCATCACAGTACAGGAAATTCCAGTGATAAATTTCGCAGGGCATACATGCCACAGTATTCACTAAAACAGTTGGTCTATCCAAACAGAGGAACTATGTCATTGTCTCAACAATGTGTAGGTTTAGCTGTAAAATGCTTAAAATGAAATAATAAAAAAATAATTTTCAAACCAGTGTCAATTTCTGGTGTCGTACTATAAACTGTTATGCAAATCTATTATAATATGATGTACTCAGTGAATTGATTAATATCAAGGAGTTTCTTTTTTTTTCTTGGTAATCTCCACGTTATTCATTGGCTCTATTTATGATAAGATGGATCAGTGTTCTCAGACTTAAAAGTTAGTTTGACATG
>VCJJ01002433.1:40065-54426 GCA_024139415.1 Backusella tarrabulga | reverse complement strand
TTTTTTTTTTTTTTTTTTTTTTTTTTGTGAACTTGGTTATGCACATACATAAATTGGATTTCCTGTTATGGTTTTAATTATTATGCTTAGTATAAGAAAACTCTTTACTACTCCAATATGATATCATCAAGACAATTCTATGATGCTAGGCTGAATTTGTAAATGCTTTCTTGTCCGCTAATTAAGTAGTTCATACCTTGTAGACTTTTCTTTCCGGAAGGGCCGATGATATTAATGTATTTGCAGAGAGGAATTTTTGTTTATTCAGACAGTTTGTATATAATAAAGAGAATGGAATATGTGACAGGAAAATAAAATAAATGATGGCACAACATGTGGTAATCGTTGCGGAATGTATAAATATGAAAGAAAAGAAGAAAAGGAAATAAAGAACATCTAGATGGCCAAATCACCAACTTGGTGTTCCACAAAAATTTCAGAACCTTTAGATGGCACGCCATCATAAAGAACATACATGAAACCTTGACCAGGTGGATAAATATTAGCATTAGGAGGTGCCGTGATTTCTAGTGTCTGAAGATCCTCGGAGATCTTGTGATTCAAGAATACATAGCGCTGAGACATATGTTGTGAATGAGTACTGAAACCAGGACGAAGTAAACCAACTCTGATTTTTCCCTTTGCATCCTCGAATGAAGAGGCTTCTTCGAGATTGATAAGAACCTTGAAGGTTTCGTCATAGGTGACAATGCGTGGAACGTGAGAAACGAGAGGGCGAGTATTAGATTTAAAGAGGTATGGAGGAGAAAAGTACTCTACACGGAATTCAGTAGGGTACTCGGCATTGACATCTGGTGGGTCGACATTATTAGAACCAGCGATCCAGACACGGCCATCGGGAAGGGTGAGTGCAACTGAGTGATACATTCGCGCAATATCGGTGTTAGCTAAGCCTTGTGTCCAACGTTGACCTAAGGATTTGGTAGGTGTGTAAATAAGTGGATCAAATGTAGGATCATGGTTGCGTCGATTGTAACCGGCCCATCCACGCTGGCAGCCGTTTACCCAGAGAAGGTTACCGTCTGCCATGATGACACCATCTGGCATGAGTCGCTTATGAACAAAAGTGTCCTTCTCCCATTTGGGATTTTCATCACCAAGATTGATACGGCCACAGGTATCGTCTGCGCTTGCAGTTGCCTTCATACGCTCAGAACCACCGCAGATAAGAATTTCAACATTATAATCATTGGCTGGATCTAATGGAAGCATGATGGCACCCGAGGTAAGAGGATAGGTGCGAGGTACACCAAACATATCAGGGAGTCTCTTTACAATCTTTTGGTTCTTGTAGTCATAAATAATCGATTTTTTGTTTGCAAAGATGAACAGATTTCCGTCGGGCAAGGTAAACACGAATGGATAAAGGTTATAAGGCATCGTTTCCTTTAGGAAATCAAACATGACCTCCCCTTCTGGGCGAGGAGGCCAAAATTCATACGAGGGGACATTAATTTCAGCACGATTGACAGCAGCGCCTTTAGTAGAGCCACCAATGATGAAGAGATCGCCTTCTGGTAATTGTTCGACCGTTGGATACCATCTGTTTTGAGTCATCTTTCCAGTTTTGTATTCAGCCCATTCACAAGTGTTGTCTGTACATGGAATGAAGTGGCGGATAGATTGCCATCCGGGCTCGGCTTTCCAGGTCCGACCGCGCTTTTCTCCACCACCTGTACTGATGAAGCTGCCGTTGGACAGAAAACCGCCTGCAGAGCAAAACGTGTTTGTTTCTAAAGGTAATGCTCTATATGTATCTGTGTCTAAATCATATTGAACTGAAAACGCGCTTTGCCCTGAATCGAATTGGGCTTCATTCCACTCAGCTAAATAAATAAGGATGGTAAGCATACTTTATCGGTTTTAGATTAATGTAGCTGTCTTACCTTTATCAATGACCAAGATAGTTTTTTCACTATTGGATAATGTGTTGGTGAGATATAAAGAATATAGTCAAATCAAAGAGCTACTTACTTTAAAAGAACAGCGTGCATAGCTGCGACACCTGTTCTGCCGATTTGCTCCATTTTGCCTGTCTTTGCGAATGGCGAAATGACCTTTTGGTCTTCAGGCCAATAAAAGGGTGAGTTTTGAGCAGATACTGTACATGCTATTGCACCAACAATTGAAATGAAAGAGAGTGGCTTCATCATTAATGTTACTATGTTAAGAGACAACAATAATACTGAGTTTATATAAAAAAAAGAAAGAAGCACAAGAAGAGGGACATTGATCACTTATTAAATAGGTAGTATGGGGCTGAATCAATGATAGGAGCTTAAATTAAAGCAGATTTTGTGGTGTGATATAATTAATACCTATTTCTATTTTTGTATTTTTGTGTGACTTTGAATGTCATGCTTGCCTGTCTGATCATAGACGAAAACAGATGAGGAACAAGAAAAAAAAATACCCTTTTTTTGCAGAAAATATTTTTCCATTTTTCCTTTCTTATTCTTTTTTTCAAACATTTTCTCGTCATTGCATTCGGTCGCTTTAATAAAAGAGGTTCTTTTATTTTAGCTTATACAAACACTCATAATTCAATAAAAAGTAAATAAAATAAAAACCGAATGCCAGTTCTGGTTAGTTTTGTCTATTTGTGTTTGCTGCTATTTTTACCTGTAAATGGACAATATGCCACAGTGTGGAATAATCTAAAGAATAGCGACTCTAATGTTAGTTTTAAACACCACACCACTTTTTTAATGCGCTTTTATGTTAAACTTGATTATTTTGTTATATTTTATATAGACATTTTTTACAACACTGACTTATCCTCGATTCTCACCAATTCAGAACATCCTCAGTACACATGAAAATATTACTCTCTTTTTACCGACTGAATCAGCCATCCAAGACGCAATTAAAAGCAATCTGTTTTCAACTTCAAACACAAGCATTAATGAAGTTCTGTATCACCTTGTAAATAGCACACATGACTTGAAGTTCCTTTTGAGTAAGCGTCAGTACCTGAATACTTTGTCATCACAAAGTCCCTTACTCGTGGCTGGTCCAGATTCGAATAATTCTACATATCTGCAAGTATTAGCGGGTCCTATTGCTGCCAATGTGATTGGCTATACTAACTGTAGTAATGGTAATAAGCTTTTTTGTTGTTATTATATTTTACATAGACACCTAATCAAGATTTAACTTCTTTTTTTTTGTCGATACTTTAGGTATGATTTATAACATTGATAAATTCTTAATTTCACCTATATCAGCAATGGACACAATTTCGTTTCTAGACGACTTGAACAGATTGGAAAATACAATCAAGGCACAAAATCTCAGTAACATTGTGCTTGGTTCCAACAAGACAATATTTGCTCCTGTAGATAGTGCTTGGAATGCTGTGAATGGAACAAATCTTCCATTTGGAACAATTGTTCATTTTTTAAAATATCAAGTCATAGAAGGAATCTACTACCAAAAAGATCTTGATGGAAAAAACCAAACATTTACAACAAATTACCTATCCAATCCAATCACAGTAGAAACAGATTTTTTTGGACACCTACATATTGTAACTAATATCACAGGTCAACCAAATATAGTTGCTGATATTGTGCGAAGCGATGTTTTGACATCAGGGGGTGTCATTCACCTTGTTAATAGAATTATGCTCGGACAAGCAGACACCGACGCTAATGCCAACAATAAATTCAAGCTTGTCGCTTCCCCAACGAGTTCATCCTCTTCATCGCATGTAAAAGCTATCCCCTTGTACCATCTTTTTCTTTTATTTATCCATGCATTATACTCTGTATAATATCATCAAAAAATTATCATGTCTTTCATCTTGAACTGTTATTAACCCCGTCTCTGCCCCTTTATCCCCTTTTTGTAATTATAAAAATTTAAATTTTAAAAGTAAGAATAAACCCATAACATGACAATTGAAATAAATATTTTCAATTATATAATATATATCCTTCATCCTATTAGCCTTTGAATTATAGTTCTCTTTATAAAAAATAAAAAAAACGGACATTTAATGGATGTGTATGATGATTGATATCTGGGCACTTGGGACATTGAAGAATATGTGAAATATTATTTTGTTTCATAATAGCCAAATTGCTTAAATGTTATGGTCCTTGAAATCCGCTTCCGACCTGGTATCATTAATATAAATTGTAAATATGATTTTCGATTTCTTGATGATGATCAAAACAATGATCATCGACCTACATTCTATTTATATACATGTCTATATGAGTAAATATACGATGCAAATATCCACGTAGAGTATATAGAGATTCTGTATCTCATCATTATACTTCTGATTTGCTATATATAAGGAGTATAGCATAGCATATTTCTGGCTTAAAAAGTCGTCTCGGATTTCTATACTATCAGTATGCATACATATATATTTACTTTGAAGAAACGTTATCTAAAATGATTTAATACAGGCTCTGTTTGCTCATTTCAGCACGATAAAGCAACAGCTATATGGAGGGAACTTTAGTTTCCTCATTACACATCGTCTCCATGATCGTTACCAATACAAGTATATTGAATAAATTGCATGTAAAAAGACTTCACGCCACTTTTTTGTTTTTTTGAAAGTAAACGCTTCCAAATCACCAAGTTTCCATATTCAGCGTTATCATCCTCGAGATCCTATTATATTAGAGCAAATTGGCAGTTGCTCTCGTCATAAAATAGAATAGGTTTTACTTTTTTTTTTTCATTAAACGGAGTTTTCAATTATATTTTTGTTGAGCATCCATGATTGTGTTTTCAGCATAAAGCAGCAGATTGATAAAATATTGATAATAAGTCCTGTGGTGACCTGCATAAAGTACTATCCAAAATAAAACACAAAGTTGTTATAAATAGCTATTCTCGTCAGTTACTTATGATATCTTAATCAGGAAAAAAACAGTCACTCATATCTGTATTTCAATGGTTTATTATCCCTCCTTGTCTTGGATGATTCCTTAAATAATAATAGTAGAATGTTAATTTTGTTTTTAAGCTTTTTATTTATTAAATATTGGAATATCAAAAAAAAATGGGCTGATATATATATATATTTAAACAAGTGGAGTGATGCTATTCTTTTGAATCGAAGGTGGGTAAAATATAGGTATATTAGTATGGTATTAGGTCGCATTGTCGGTTATATCCATCACAACTTAGATATATACAACCACTATATACAGAACTTATCGTTTCCATTTTTACATCCTCTATTTATAATCCTTTGACAAACATCTCTAACTTAGCAAGTAAAAGGTCAAATTTACATAAACTTGAGCTTACTTTTTCTTCCTTTTTTGTAGAGACCGCATTTTCTAGAGTAAAAAAAACATTATTTATTTCTCTCTCATGGCTCTTTCCGCTTTACATAGCTTTTTATGAATTCGTACTCGGAAAGGAAATCCATCGAGTCGCCATCGGCGTCTTTGAGCGTTAAAAGATAAAATACTACATCTAAGCTATTAAAGCCAAGGCCAAAATCTCGCCTGTGTATTATGGCCAGGTCCCGTATGAAGCAATTAATTCAGAAAGTATAACGGAATACGGCACTCGTACCTCTAAGAATTCCCATTCCAAACGTGTTTTATTGCTGGATATCTTTCCAGATCAAGATATGTATAACGATATAGGCTATCCTAAAATACTACTCAAGATTCAACATCAGACCTTTTACGCTTGTAAGCCTTTATTAAATAATGGGAATCAGGGTTATATCAACAACCACCAGGAATACTCTCAAGTTCACTGCGCTAATAACTGCCCATTCCTTTCTCATGCTAACCAATTCCAATGTAATTATGATAAAAGAAAGAAAAAACAGGTTATCCAGAGGATCATGCGTCCAATGACTCACAGGAATCAACTTTTCCGGTTTCCGCCTCCTTTACATCAACATTAAAATATCATGACATACTTTCTAGCGTTACCTCCTTTTCGAATTAGCTCATCATCATCATTATCATTATCGTTATCATTATTATTCATGCATATATATATATATTTGTAATTTCTGGTCCCACTTCTATAACGTGTGACTATTTGTTATTTTTAAATAAAAAAGAGTTTATTTCTCTCTCAAAAGCTCTCGTCCATTGATACAAACTCCTTTTCCATGGCTGGTTTTGATTGGTAGATTTGATCATGCTCTGATTTATGCATGAAACATATTCATTAATCAATAATTTAATGATGTGTCAAAATAATGGAAGAGCAGGAAAAAAAAAAGCAAACATTAAACGCTTCTTGTAAATAAATAAAAAAAAAACTGTTTTATTAATCTATACACCATCATAAAATAACCATGTTTCAAATCATCACTTTTTTCATGATGACACATTTAATGGAACGACTCGTGATAAGCTGCCTTCACAGATGAATACAATTCTGGAGGATACGCTATAAGATTATCATCTATACTTGACGCTTTACTTGGGAATCTAGAGACCGCAGATTTCTCCACCTTAATGAAACTGTTGGGTCTTATGGAAGAGAGAATACTTTTATGGCTCTCCTTTTCTGAAAAATAAACGCCGTGATCGTTTTGATTATTTCTTTTTCGCTTATACTTTTGAACTAGTAATCCAAGTAAGATTATTGCCGCAAAACCTGCAATACCAATTCCTACACCGAGAACAGTATCTCTATTTGTCGATTTTAAATCAACAGGCTGATTGAGAAGTTCGTTTGGATCCCCTCCTCCTCTCCTGGGATTATTTCCAGGTCTATTTTCTTGAGGCTCGGGTGGCAGTATCGTGTAATGAGTGGGATAACTGAGTGTTTGGGAAGAAGAATCGGAAAGCGATAGTGAACTTGCTATCAAGTCAGAGCTGGTAGTAGTAAATGATATGATTATTACGAACGGAAAATCAGATACTGGAGTTGGTGCTTTGAAAGGTAACGCATTTGATGATAAAGACGGTGTATATGACGTTTTTACTTTAATCGTAGATATGCTATCCGTATTATGCGAGTTTATACCGGAAGAAGCAGAGGATGACAAAGGTAATTCGGGTGATTGATGGACAATAGTAGTCGTAGTATGATTAGAGCTATCAGTGCTAAGATGCGAAGGAGTTGCTGAAGATTCAATATGAAGCCTTGTTTTAGTCTCAGTAATTAAATATGGTGAATGCGTGATTTTGGGTGATGGATGCATCAATCCAGTTGGTACAATTGATTTTTGCGTGCCAACGAAAACGGTTTCAATTGGATTATCAACAATGGAAGAAACTGTCATGTCCTCGTCTTCTGATCCATACCGGTGATGGCGATGATGATGCTTTTTATGTTTCTTTTTCTTCTTATGGTGATGATGCTTCTTTTTTGCCTTTTTTGTGCTTTCTTCTTCTGGAGAAGTTATTGTTGTGTTGATGTACACTGTAGTGGCAGGTTGAGGTGTTATTACTACTGTTTGATTTGTTTCTAGTGGTATATTTTTGCTTTCTTCATGACCTGATATAAATAAATATACAAGTCCGTTAAACTGATTGAAAAGTTTTATATAAGTAGATAAAAACTAAAAATATATTATTTACCCCAACATATTATAACATCAGGTATGGATGTACATAAGACAATTATAATACGAAATAATTTACTGTGCATTAAAGAAAAGGAGAGAGCAAGAAGTCAAATCGAAACCTTGTTTCTTTATTAAAGGCAAGCTTAACTTCGATTTCCGATTTTTATGTTTAAAGAAAAATAATGTTTTGTTTTCAAATATATTTGACAAGTATTTTGTACTTACCTGCTCGTTAGCATAAGAAAAGGGTCCTCAGAATATTTTAAAAATCAAAAAAAGACATGTTACACACAGCTACACCTGCTCACAATTTTTACAGACAAACAATTTAATAATCAAACAGCATGAACAGCTGAATGAAAAACCAAGACTTACAATAAAAGTATGCATATCGTCATTTCCCATAACAGGAAATGTCATGGGGAGCATGACTCTGTTTAGAAGATGCTTGCAATTAAATAAGTTTATTAAACAAAGAAAATTAGGATGGTATGTTTTAGAAAAAAAAAGGACCTCTATATTTGAGAATAGAAATGTGTCTTATCTATACTCTTTTTCGTGAGTTTAGTCTAAAGAATAATAAAATAGAGAGTAGACTTTTTATGCGTCGTTTTTCTTGCGAACAATGCGAGATGGTTTTCTTGAGCGAATCATTAGAGTATGTGATCTAGCTTGAACACCCTGTTTTCTGTTTTTCCTACCAGGAGTGTATATTCCCTCGCAAAAAGAACCATCTACCGTGCTCCAGCTTGCAGGAGATGCATCTGTTTTTTGTCCAAACAAATATTCAAAAGCAGGTATGCTCAACTGTAAAGCAAAAGATAAAAAAAAGTTAAAAATAAATAGAATTAAGCTTAAAAATGATGCTTACATCTAAACCTGCTCCTCCAGTATCGACAGCCAATACATAAAGGAATTTTGTCGAGTCTTCTTCATTGATTACCTTTAAGCATGTGTTGCAAGTGGAACCAACATCCATTTCGGTAGCAGCTGTGATCAAGGCTAAATTCAATTCCTCATAGGGCATACCACAAGCAGGCGGATTAGTGGCAAGTGCTTCCGAGGCTAAGTAGGATTGACGAGACAACAAATAAGTATGTATACAGTAGTTTAGACGAATGGATAAATGTACATACGTAAGCCGTAGTAATCTTGGGGTGAAATGCTACAACTGCCTTCAAGTTGAGCAGACACTACCGCTGCTGCACATAATAACGCAATCAAAGCTAATAGTGTGTTGCAATGCATTTGAATTTCACGATTTATAACAGGAACAAAAGCAATTAAAAGTGATATTAATGCAATTTATATGCTTCATTTCATGTAGACCCCTTCTCCTTGACTGTGACGATGAAAATGGTTGATTTGATTGTAAATGCCAAAAATTTATTGTACTTTAGCACAAAAGAAGTAAAAAAAAAAAGACGAAAAACTATATACTAAAAACAAGAAAAAAAAAATAGTAACAATAAGAATAATATAATAAGGGTAGGAATAATAATAGTAAAATAATAATAATAATAGTAGTAATGTAAAACTTAGAAACCACAACAAGAAGGTTTTGGAGAGGCAGGTTCGTCGTCCATGGGTAAATAGGTGGTTTGTCTTCTTTGTGGAGCATATTTCTTACGCTCCACCAATGCAGAGGTTAGATTGACAAAGATATTTTCAATGGTACCTGAAACAAGAAAATACGATGAATGAAATGTCTTTAAAAAGCCTCCTTATCCTCTTACCATCATCTTCTTTGGCCGATACTTCATAGAACGGCGTTTCTGGACCAAGGGTTCGTGCAATGTATTGCTGGGCGCTCTCAAATGATACTTCTCTTTGTAACTGAGCCAAATCCAACTTGTTGGCCACTACAACGATCACTAAATCGTCTGTCATGTTTCTCTTCAGTTCTAATAATAAAACAAAACAAACAAATGTTATCAGTATTATTCATCGCCCCTTAATATCCATATTATTGTTTCATTTTGCAATAGTGAAATAATAATAATACTAATACTAATAATAATAATAATAATAATAATAATAATAACATACCTTGAATCCATGAATTAAGCTCTTCAAAACTCTCGTTGGAGGTAATGTCATAAACTAATAAAGCTGCTTGTGCCCCTCTATAGTACATGGGCGCCATGGCACGAAATCTTTCTATTTCATCGTTACTACAACGTACTCCTTCTCTTTCTTTCTTTCTTTCTCTCTCTCTCTGATTTACCTTGGCCAGCTGTGTCCCATATTTGAAGTCTTACTTTGCAATTATCAACTGTTCTGCAGAAGCGAATATTCGTTTATTATTTTTTTATTTTAAAGCAGCAAAATAAGGTACCTACAGTTTCTTAGTCATGAAAGAAGCACCAATAGTTGATGTTGAGTTTGGAGAAAAGGCTTTTTGAATGTAACGTACAACTAAAGACGTCTTGCCCACACCTTTTTTAAAAGAGAATACAGAAATGAGTGTTTTTTGGTTTTATTACTAATGATAAAAAGCGTTTGATACCTTGACTACCCAAGATGACAACCTTTGCATCTAGTGTTGATGCAGACGAACCATACATTTATAATATTGTATTTGTTTATATCAATATGCTTATTGCAGTGGTGTGGCAGTTAATACTGTGCGCTATACAATAGTTAGTATTATTATTATGCTTTATAATAATAATAATAAGAAAAAAAAAGAAAGGGGAAAAGTTGCAAAAACAATAAAAAGAGTCAACGTGACAAAATAAATTTAGTTCGGTCCGGAAAGAATTTTGATCAGTGAATGAATCAACCAACTTCTTATCAGATGATGGATATAAAAATGTTGGGTATTAGTAGAGTACTCCATACACTACATTTTTCATAGCAAATCAAATGAGAGAGATACTGACCTTGTAAAAGATGCTTGTTTTGATGTTACAATCACCTTGTATATATTATATCAATAGATATTGATTGTACCTCACATTTAAGTCATGACAGTGTTCTAAAAATACTTTTTTTAGGGGATAGTTTACAAATTTTATTGTATAATGTATTATGTCATATATATTATTTTTTTTTGTTTTATGATATAGCTTAAACTCTAGAAAATAAATAGACAGGGACAAAGAATAAAAAGATCTAGGTTTTAACTAAAACCCGTTTCTTTGTTCTCCAAGATTGATTACTTTGCCTAAGTCCTGCTTTAAGCTCTCTCAATACTTGTTCAAAGCCTTCTTCTGTTGGGCGCCTATAATCTGCTTCTATTCTAGGTGATTTGATGGGCGATGTCATGTTTTCTCGCATCTAAAAAAAATATTAAGTATAAAGCGGGGTCAACCCTTTTATTTGCTTATTACCTTTTGCATCTCTTGTTGGCGTTGTCTCCTTAATGCTCTTTCTCTAGCTTCGTGGATTTCAAATTGCGCTTTCTAATGATAATAGGGGTTTAATAGGTGGATTTGATTGTATTATATATATATATATATATCTTACTTCAAATGAATTTGAAAAGGATGAAATGATGTCAAAGAACTCTTCCGACTTGATGACTGTGGGATCTTCACCATAATAAACGATGATCTCCTTCAATCTTTCTTCGATTTCTTTTGTCATCTTTTTAAGGTCACTAACAATAGGTTCTGCTCCTAGAAGGAATTCCTGTAATAAAACTGAGTGAGTATTTTTCTTTATTTATTAAAAGCAGAATTTATAATATATTTACCTCCATGGCTTCTCCAAATCTATCAATTTGACTATCGGTTGTTTTTCTTCTCTTGTAACTTGCCAATTCATCTTTGATTTGGGTTAAACTTCCGCTAAGCGAATTTACATTTGCAAAGATGGTAGGTGGGGATACTAAGAAAAATTGTTTGGGTCAGTTATATATTCCTTCTTTGTAGAAAAAGAAACTTACACTTGGCTGCCATTTGTAAATGAGTAATGTCTTGCTTAAAATTGATGGCATCATCTTCCGATTTGGATAGTAGATAAACAAGATAATGTAATAGAGTAGGTACATTACCCATACCATCACCTTCGGCCCTTGTATCTCTCATCTAAAAATGATCACCAATAAGTAAAAAAAAAAAATAGATAAATAAATAATTGTATTGTATTGTATTGTTTTAGTTTACCTTCAATAACGCATTTAAATGGAATCCATAAGCGTTTCCACGTATTGTTTGATTATTTAAATGATTTCCAATAACAAGGATCGTCTAAAGCAATTCAAATGTATAAGCGTACGATTTTTAATTTTCCCCCAATGACAACTTACTTTAAGGACATATTTAAATTTGCTACTTTCACGTAATTCGGTAATGGCCAATTGAATTGTATCCAACCCAGGTAATATTTCTTCTAATTCTGTTTTAAAACGACGACGGAAAATCATGCCATTGACACGATCTCCTAATCTCGGAATATACATAATCTAATTTGGAATTAATACATTGCGAGTTTATTATCAGGTTTCTTTTCTTACCGCTCTGAAATATCTTTCTGCGTTTCCTAATAATTCTACATCTCCTTGATATTCTTTGACCATTTCAATCTATCATTATATAATTAGTATAAAAAACCATGTCTTTACTATAATATATACTACTTCTTCTTTTGTAGGGATATATTGTCGAATCGACATCAAATTATCCACCGTCAGCATATTATCATCAATATTCCAAATGGCATCACGGATATCAGGATAAGGCAATTTAATTTTGGCAAGCATGATGGCAATATTGTTTGCTCTGTTAAACTCTAAAAGGGTGATTTGTCTACGCATGGGCTCATTCTTTTCATCCTGATCTTGCTTTGTATTTGGTTTCTTTTTAAAAAGTCTTTCTAGTTCGACAGTATCAAGCAAATCTTCGACTTCAGCAGAGTCTTCAGTGTCACTTGAGGTGATACTACTAAGATCACTAATGACATTATGACTGGCCTTGACAGAATTTATTTCTTTCCAAACGGTATTCTCAATCTTGTCAACGGGGAGTTTGGACCAAAAGAATTGTTTCATTGTTGGACTCATGTTCTTCTTGACAGGATCTTTGAAAGGAAGAACAATATCGTTTGTCGTTGGTGAGGATGCATTGGCTGTGCTTTCATGAAGTGATTTTAAGTTGGGGAAACATAAATTGATGGCGAGTGGGTGAAGGTATTTTGATGCTCGGTGGGCTGAATTTCGACGAATTAAATTGCGCCGTCTTATCACAGGTGGTAGCGGTATATCTTGCTCGGAATCGTCATTATTTTGTGTGGGCTGGTTTATCATAGTTGGTTGAGAAGAAAGGGGTAAGGGTGGGAGCGGAGGTGGTGGCGGTGGAGGTGGTGGAGGTGGAGCTAGGGAGGTAGATGGTGGCGTATCATTCATATTGGCAGTTACAATTGAAAGTTTCCCTTGGTCTACTTGGTCGAACTTGTTCAATTGCTCTTGCTGATATTCATGATAATTACTTGTATTCGGCTGGTTTTGCTTCTGGATAGCGTCTAATTTATCATCTCTTTCTTTTATATCCGCCATGGCTTTGGACACCTTCATCAATAGTTCATTCTTTTCGCGACGAATTTTTGCAGTCACTTCTTGATTTCTTTTCATATTCTCTTTCAACTCTTCAACCAAGTTTCGCAGGCCCTCGACATCTTCAAAATTGTTGTTATTGTTCAACAATTCCAACGAGGAGACATCATTTGTTTCATCATCTTGTTCATCCATGTTGGTATCTGATGAATTAATTTTACCTGCAATAGGCTGGATTGAAACAAGAAATTGCTGTAAACCCTGTTTAAAGTCATCTGATGATGAGATTGTATTTTTAATAAGTCTATATGTAATAATGTAATTTATCATCATTGTATACTTTACTGCTTGTATTCATTGGCTTCAAGCTCTTTGCAAATAGATGGATGATGCCCCAAATATCCAGCACAAATTGCTTGTTTGTTTTTGTATGCTGTTTTCCTATTGTCACAAGCTCGCTAATACTGTCTACCACCAAATAATATACCTCGGGATCGCTGTAAAATGCTTTCAATGCAGAAGCTACCATGTCATCAGGTTGACTACATAAAGAAGCTTTAGTATGTAATGTTCTTTTAAGAAAACAGACAGTTCTGGATGTCCTTACAGTTGTAAAATGCTTTGTCGCTTTGTGTTTTCAACTTCCTTTACTTGTTCCTGATCCTGTTTCTTACTTTGAAAGTAAAGAGCAACCTGATTTTGTAATGAATCGGGAACATTCTTTTTTTCTTGATCAAGTTTCTATATCAAATTTATCAAAAATGAATATTTGTCATCACATTCATCTGTAGCACACACCTTTAAAAATGCTTCCAATCCTCTACGTTCCAATTCAGTTCTGAGCGAGTTTCTTTTTTCAATGGCACGTGGTGTTTGAACAATGGCATTAAAGAAAGCGAGAGCAGAAGCTGCACAGTCATATAATAAGAGGTTGTCTGGCCTGGTAATAATGCCAAGTTCCTGCAGCGCCTGCACCAACCGTTCAAACCGATATTGCTCGCCTTTGACCTCAGAAATCAACTTGAGAATCACATCATAGCCTGCCTGTGACGATAAACAAAGTGCGGTAAAGATTTCAAATATAAGGGTGCTGACTTTAGAGCAAGTGGATGCTGAAGACGCATTATTGCTAGCAGATGCACGAGAAGATATAAGCTGCGATCCTATCGATGTGATGGAGGGCGATTTTCGAAATACACTGGATGAAAGTGAAAGTGTTGGTTGAGGATAATAGCAGCTGTAGATGGTAGCTAGACTTGCAAAAAGTGCAATGATCAGGTGATGAAGAACAACTGGACGCATCAGCACTTGTTGAAGTCCAGGCTAA
>VCJJ01002433.1:0-35222 GCA_024139415.1 Backusella tarrabulga | reverse complement strand
AAAAAAAAAAAAAAAAAAAAAGAGAAAAACAAAGATATGTTATCAAGATCTGTCTATTTTTCATGTATACCGGGCTGATTGACCTTACTTTAAGAAATAAATTGACTCTCATGGTTTAATTCTAAAATAAGCAT
The DNA here is from genome assembly GCA_024139415.1 of Backusella tarrabulga. Taxonomy (NCBI): domain Eukaryota; kingdom Fungi; phylum Mucoromycota; class Mucoromycetes; order Mucorales; family Backusellaceae; genus Backusella; species Backusella tarrabulga. The sequence goes on along the minus strand of VCJJ01002433.1, from coordinate 35,088 downwards.
TATATTTTCTCTGGGAGTCAATTATACCACCAAACTTTTTGTAAGTTGCTCTTTCTTTTTAAACATGCAGGACCAATGTATTACATACCAACAAATGCCTATACCTTGCTATTTTTCATCTCTAAAAATAAAACACATGGAAAAAAGGGTCAATGTATATGCCTTTTTCTTTTTAAATCAACCATTAAAAATCTGTCAAAAGTAGAATGTTTTCCTAATTAGATCTTTATACTTTTTAGTTTCTCATTCACTCAGCAAAAAGCACACGTACAAATTCACAAGTACAGTCATGATTCGTGGAATTTCTAAATATAGCAACATCACGTCCCTTCTTGTGAAATACCAGCACTTGTAAGCAGTGTGTTGTAGGTTAGGTCATTAGTTAGGGATATTCTGGTACATTTGAATATCGCAGAAGACGTGTCTGATATAGATTGATATTGAGCAAGTGTCAAAGTGTGGTTACGGATACGGATCTTATCTCAATTAAAGAAACTCACGAGATGGCGCACAACATGAATGCCTCAAAGAGATATATGTCATACCAAAGACTTCTTTTTTTAAAAAAAAAAAGAAGTTGTGCTGCTCTTTTTATCAGATTAAAATAACTCCAATTATAAAATAGATTCAAGATTGGCTTTGTTGTTGAATTGTGTACCCCCTTTTTTTCTCCGGGTAAATCAAGCTGACCCTAAAATAGTTTACTCTTTAAAATATTCACTTTAGAAACTTAATTAGTTTCCCGGAGAAACTATGGGAAAAAAGAAGAGGAATCGAGTGAGAAAGAGAGTTCATGTCATGCCTCGCAAGCGTGAACATACGCCAGCTTTTTCATCTCGGATTATCGATACAAATAGAAAAAGCTGATATCATTTTTTTTTTGCGTCACTCTTTTCTTCATCTCCCGATGGATCATCACAAATATAGAAAAATCTAAAAAAAAAGAGACCTTTATTGTTCTCACCTCTTTTTCTCTTTCCTTTTTTTTTCTACGTAAAAGCATCAATTAGCAAAATGCCAGTACGACTTTCAAACGTAAATGGAAAAGAAATCTATCCCAAAAAATGTGACTATATAAAAGAGCGATACTCGATCTCTGGTAAAAACAGATTAAACTTTTCCTATGTTGACGACAATGATTTGCCAGAAAGCTTTTATTCGACACCAAAGGTAATCCATGAAAAGAAACCACCGCCTGTTCAAGGACCCTTAAAGCGTCTATCAAATCAACTTGTTTGGACTTTTCTAGAACAGCCAGTTGAAACAACACAAGTAATATTGACTTATTCCCTTAATTAATCAAGTGTGTGTGTGTGTGTGTGTGTGTGTGTACTGATATAAATTGACATAGTTTGTTTGGAAATACGGTGGAAATAAAGTTTTTTTAACAGGCACTTTTGATAATTGGAAAGGTAAACAATGGGCTTATTTACACACATTATTTGTTTGTTTTTAATGCAAAGTGGTGTAACAAATTCATATAATACACAGGAAGTGTTCCAATGACACGAATGGAGCAGGATACATTCAAAGTGGAGTTGGCTTTGGACAAGTCAATTGATAATGAATATAAATTCATTGTTGATGGAGTATGGTGTTATGACATTGACTTGCCGTGTACAAAGGACAAAGGTAAAGATATACGAGCTTTGTATTTATTACTAATTTACAAGTTTTTATTAATTACTCTCTTTTGTCATTTTAGACGGAAATGAAAACAACATTATACATGCCAACCAATAATAATCATTCAATAGCACCTCTACTCTTTAATCTACTCTTTAATTATAAAGTAAAACATAATAACAGCATTGTACTCTTATTCTCTCTCTTGTATTTACAAAATCATTCTTTATTAATTACTATCTATTTATTTACAAAATATATGAATGAAAAACATTTTAATACATGACCGAATATATGACTGCCAATATAATAATAGCAATAATTAATAACGAACTAAAACCCAGAGAAAAGTAACGATTCAGTAATCTCCACCTTTCCGTCATTTTGCTGGTGCAGTCCTTTTTTGATTTTGGAACAAATGAACCCACCCACCAGAGTGGAGGTAATATAAAACCAAACAAGAAGAGAAATGCACCCACCGAAAAAAAAGACTCATCTTCCATTAACCACGTGGGGTGAAAATATTTTTCATTCTCCCTGTCAATCGAATTTGCCGAGATCCCCGAGAGAACTGGCGGTGGGGGTGGCTTACTATCGAGGTCGTTGGAGAGGTATGCCCAAAATGCAGATGTGGGCGACGATGAGTCGCTTGTGTTTTCATGATGAGTTTGGGCATTGTTACTTTGTTCTGCTTCTTGTGGTGTTGAAAGCCGATCCAATAAAACGGGTGCGTCTTGCTTAAAATAATCGTCAATATAATGATTAAATGAAGAGGATGAATCTCTTGGTTGAACAATGGCACTTGAAGTTAAGGGAGACATAAGTCGAGGTGTCAAACTATTCTGTCGTTTATTGCTGTGGTGATGTCCAACAGTGGAAGAAAGTGAACTATTTGGTGTTTGAGAGAGTAGACTCTCGGTAAGACGATAGGTAAAATCGGTTTCTGTAGACCTTTGTGTCATTCTATTACTCTAGAAAACAATAATAAAAAGGAAAGAAGGAGAAAAAGAAATGAAAAGAGAGGGAAAGAGAAAAAGGAGAACACTAATAGTTATAACAGACAAAGTTTATTGCTTGACCAATCCCATCATTTCAGCGGCAATCGAAAACAAACAGATTCACATCCGCAGGCACATTCGTCCACATGGACCTCTTTTGCTTTAGTTTGCATTTATTTTGCGCATTTGACAGTTCGATCACTCTAGTACATTACACTATGTTGTTTATTTATTCATTTTTATAATACAAAAAATACATGTAAACTCGTTTTTTTTTTTCCTTTATATATGTAAATATAAAGTTGACCTATTTTTTTTATGTTTCGTTTTCTTTTAAGTGTAAACAACGTTTCGAAATTCGTTTGTGATGTATATAAAAAAATAGGTACTCGTGCAAGTTTAGCTTGTAATGTGTTACAAAGATGGCCAATCAAATTGCTCCGTCCCCCTTATTTTGTACCGGTAATTTCTATCCTACTTGGTCTTTCCAACATCTCCAAACCTAACACCATCCTCACTGCCTTTTACGTGTAACTCTAAATTCCAATTTTGAGAAAATACCCATCATGACCATAATGTCAACTTACTCATGGTATTTTCATTTGATACAGCCTTCACTTCGTTTTGCTTTAATAAATTACAGACTTGCTCAGCCAATTTGAGTTTCTATCACCAAAAGAAAACATCAGTCCACTTTTCACTATGTCCAATATCCCGTATGATTTTGTTCTTATAAGCTTACCTCATCTAAAATATCAACATTACTCTCATCCTTGTATTGCATAAAGCGTGAATGCGTTTCTTTCTTAGCAGCTAATATAGTAAAACTAAGGTACTGAACTCTCTCTATACACAGTATATTTCCATTGTATCGCCTATCTTACCTTGAATTGCCTTTATGTCGCCTTTTTATTATTGTATTTATAGTTTCATTTTATCAGCATATGTCGTTTGATAAATATTCTTTTTTTTTTACCACTAAAAACTGACTTTTGTGTCCTTAATAAATTACGATAAGCATATATAGCTGCTTGCCTTGAAGGTGAAAGAGACATTTTGTTAAAAAGAAATAACAAGAGATTCAAGATGGAACAAGAAGAAAGAATAGAAACGAAAAGAAGAAAAATTAAAAAAAAAGAGAGAAAATTGTACACAGAAGAAAAATGTTGTTACATGTGACTTGTTTTAACATTTGCATAAGAGAAGAGTTAAAAAACTAGCTTGAAGAATCGACTCACAAACACTTATAGAAACTGCAATCATACTTTTGAGTCAAAGAGTACTATTTCAGTTCCAAGCAATTACTCTGACCTGCCCTATCTTATGATTTGATGGTCATCTCTACGAAGAGAGTTTACTTTACGAGCCAAAAAAAAATTACTCGCGGGGCTCCATCAAAAGCATGACCAGTACTTAAGATCATTACAAAATTGCCAAGGATAAATTCAAAACTGTATGTAAGATTTAGGACTATGTACTTGCTATTTTGAAAGAGATCTTGGATATGACAGAGTAGCAACTAGAGAATATCAAACAGTCTGTAGAGAATGGTGGTAGCTTCTGAAACGGTATCGATAAGGACCTGGATTACGAATTATTATTTATTTAAAGGGTCCAGACATCTGTGTATATCATGCAGGGTGGTTTTACCTCATACAATTAAAGTTGAATAATGGAATATCTTCTCACCAAGTACGATATTTATATTACTGAAGTTAATCATGATACTTTTTGTTTAGGTAAACCTTTATTTCATATGGGCTGAGCTTATGAGTCATTTATTTTGAACTGATATCCCTCTATATCTACGTTTCTTCTTTATATATGAAATATTCTGTAACATGGAATATCTTTGTATTTTTCTGGTAGAAGAGGACACGTTTTTTTTTTTTTTGCTTTTACCGATTAAAAAACCTCATCCCTTAAAAAAAGATAGGGAGATAATTCATTCGAGAATCCGAGAATACCTTACCATGCTATTACATTGCCACTACCACTGTACTGGATCCTTATTTTCATCTTAGATTAGAATTTTTGGAGACGTATACTTATAATTCCACAGTTATAGTTTATAAAGTAAAGTCAAAAGAAAAACAACATTCCACATCAATATAGCAATAGTGATAGCAATAAAAAGTATATAAATAGTATACGTATTTCGTTATATTTTTAAATCTCACCAACCCTCAATTAAACAAAAATGCGAATCAGGTCTATTTTGTTGACAGTCACTTTCTCCTACTCAGCCATTGCCAGTGCTAAGGATCTCTACGACGATCGCTATTACAGAGAAAATTATCGCTACCATCCCCTCCAGCGCCACTATCACCACGATGGCCCCCGTCGACTACGGCTATTATCTAACCTAATCTATGGACTTGGAGATGCTGTAGGATTTTAATTCATAAAAATGCGTTCTCTCTTGTATTTTCTACCTTTTATTTAAAAGAGGTACATTCATATTTATATCATTCTACATACACTATCCTGATAAATATTAAAGCTATATACGTGATTCAATATTTTTCATTTAAAATGTTTATTTATTTAATAAATATCCAAAATGTCACATTTTGAATAGATGCATGTCTTGGGAACCCAGCGCGTTTGGTCCACTCAGATCAAACATTTGAGATAATAATAATAGTGCTAACAATCTCGATATAATGATAAGTATGATAAATTATATGTATACAATGAGAAAGGAACAGGTCTTTATTAAGTGAATACGAATACTTTTTATAATAAGAATAAGTATCTTATTCTCGCACCTTATTAGCTACGATATTCGTTTGCCCAAATTTCATTCTGTTCCGACCAAATCAAATCTTCACTTTCTTTCAATTGGGCGGTTGTTCAAATCGGAGAGCCCGATAAATAGATTGTGTCGCCCTCCCCTTTTTTTCCACTTTTTACTCTCCTTTCTTATACTATTTCTTGTTGATAGAAAAACACATTTTTTTTCTTTATACCCTTTTGTTCTTTTTGTTTTATATAAAGGAAAAATATTAACTAATATAAATTCAAATATATAAAGATGAGCTCAAGAGAAGACGACATTCCAATGAGCCGTAAAGACAGGGATGAAAGCGAAGAGCCTTTCTTACCCGCTCCCGTCCAAAGCAAGCCCGAAAGACAACACCCAACCACTCTTATTGCTGCCGTCGTTGGTTTCTACTTTGCCATTTCACTTGCAGTTGTCTTCTTAAACAAGATCATTCTCAGTGGATCATCCGACTTTCCATATGCCCTTTTTGTCACTTGGTACCAGCTTTTGGTTGCCTTGGTCCTCTTGCTCATCTGGGCACAACTTGGTAAAAGGTTTGTTATAAACAAAGAGAGGAGGGAGAACAGGACATGGTAAATAACACTATTATCAGCAAAAAGATCTTTAGTATTATTCCACCCTATGAGTTTGATCTCAATGTAGCCAAGAAGGTTGCACCCTTGACCTTTGTGTATGTTATGATGTTGGCATTGAATAACTTGTGTTTAAAGTATGTTGAGGTCACCTTTTATCAGGTAAAGTAGTGGGAAAAGGGGATGAGAGAGAGCATGTTCTTACATACAATATTAGGTTGCTAGATCACTATCAATCAACTTCACCATCATCTTTACTTATCTTATTTTGGGTAAGAAGACCTCTGCATCTGCTCTGGTAGCCTGTGCTATTGTATTTTTCGGTTTTGCAATTGGTTCCTATGGTGAAATCAACTTTTCATGGGCCGGTATTATTTATGGCGTCGGCTCAAGTGCTTTTGTCGCCCTCTACGGCATTTACGTACAAAAGACTTTGGGTGCTGTTGACAACAACCAATGGTAAGATGATAAAAATATACAAAAACAAACAAACAATCAGTGGGGCTGAAGGGGCTTTGTATAAAATAGGAAATTGCTTCACTACAACACCACTCTTGCCATCCTCTTCCTCTTCCCTATTGTGCTCTTCTCTGGTGAACTCTCTGATATTATCAACACATCAGATGCCATTTACAGCACTAACTTTTGGCTATTAATGGTAAGTGTGTTGATCATGTTTATGATTTATATTTATTTATTTAAATACCAAAACGGGAAAATCTAATTTTATTATTTTTATTTATAAAAATAGACTTTAACTGGTGTTACGGGCTTTGGTATCAATATTGCCATGTTCTTGCAGGTCAAGTATACATCTGCCTTGACAAACACCATCAGTGGAACTGCAAAGGTAAAAAAAGGAAAAAACGAGCCTATCAAAAATATACTAATTTTCAATACCTTGGTTTTTAGGCTTGCGTCCAAACTATTTTAGCAGCAATGATTTTCCAGAACCCAATCTCCCCAATGGTACGATTTTAAAAATCAGTCTTCTATTTTGATTTTTTATATATTAACGCAATCTATTTTAGAACGCACTTGGTATTCTATTGGCTTTGTTTGGCTCAGGTTACTACAGTTATGTCCGTTACCAGGAAAGAATTTCAAAATAGAGCAAACAAAAAAAAAAAAAGTGTGTATATATACATGAGCAAAAAAATATATCAGCTTTCCTTTTTGTTTATTTTTTTAAAATAAAAAATCCACTTTCATCAAGTAACTGAGTCAAACTGAGAGTAAACCACTCTATTGCGGAAAGTAAATGTCGCTCTTGTATTGTGAAGATCGTCATCTTTTCATCATTTATTATATTACTTCTATTATTGTTGTTATTAAATGCAATGCATGCAGCCTACGCCAATACATTCGATTGAATACGGTAATCAACAAGTAAATAGAGTGATTTGTGTTTAAAATTCAATTTTATATTAAAAGTAACACAACTGTCTCTTTACCTTTAGAACAAAAAAGAATATATAAGGCTAAAAATGACCATGGTCGAGACACTTCAAAAAGAAAATGGACATAATACAAAAGTGAACGAACTCATATCCTACAGTTCCGCATTGTATCGAATATTACTCCTTTTTCAACATAACCAGTTTTAACTTTGCTTTTTTAATTTTTATGAACCTCTTGCTTCATTTTTTACCTAACACTCGTCAATGGGGTTTAACTTTAGAAAGTAAGGTAGGAAAGGGGGAAAAAAACTAGGGGATTATACACATGGTCACGGATTTGTTTGAATAAATTCCGGATATTTTTTGAATGACGAGATTGTCCCTCACAATATACAACTTCTGCTTATTCAATATCGTTCATATTGTTTTCTATGAGCAGTAAAAAAAATGGCTAGAACCAGTTTAAACAGATAGACCACCCCTTGTTACCATCTATTTTTCATATAGTTCTTCTGATTAAATGATATTGGAACTTGACTTGACACAATAGACAGCCCGTACACTGATACCCAGATTGATATAAGAATGGGCTGAGCTTCCATTTTTGGAATCACTCCTTTTTTAATTCAAGCTGTTACTCCCAAGTGTTCATACTATATCTGATAGTGGTATTAGATCTCTTTATGATAAAAAATTACCAGGAGGTGCTATTTGTTCTCTTTAGTGTGTTGATAATATTATTAAAAATGCTCTCGGTTGTGATTATTTCGCTCAAACTGTTTTAAGGTTTATTAATGAAATTGAAATATGTAATATAATGCTACCAATACATTTCACCTTGAAATGAAGAAAGTGCCTCTTCTTGGTGCTTTCACTCAAAATTTATTGTTCAACTCCCTTGAGTAATACCAAGAAATATTATAAAGACAATATCTGTCTAGAGATCATAGTCAAACTGAGAGGTGCAAATAATACACTTTTATCTTTTGAGAAGATTCCCTTCAGCACTCAATAATCTCATTTCTAACTTATCCATCTTGTTGTTAAAATTATAGTAAAATATTCATCCTTGATCATCCTAACTATCAGTTAGTTACAATGCTATATATTTTGTACTTAAAACCCAATCATTGATGCCTATATCCTCATTCGCGAATGGTTTATATTGTACCTTTGATAATCAATTATTGAAAATGTGCTCCTTTGTGAGGCAGAGTTTACTATAATTCATAATAGACTTGTAGCAAATACTTATTAGTTTATCTTAATAATTTCTTTGCGCGTATAGTATTGTCTTTTTCTTGGCATTTATTGCAGGTAAATAACATATTAAAATACAATTACGCGTATAAAAAAAATATGCATGGATACATGTACAACGGAGATGAAAATAAAGAGTTTTTATGCTTGATCCATTACTATTTATTTTTTTAAACAATACAATACCCACGTTGAAGCAATACTAATTAAAAAATATATATGGGAATCACATTGATAATCTTAAGCTATTTTTATCGATTTCTCTTCGCAAGTCATGTAAAATCGCAAATATATGTGCTCGACACATGAAGGGAACGAAGAACAATGGGTATCTTGTGATCCGATCGAAAGTATCCCTTTCCCCACTCAAAAAAAACAATAACACAAAATCCTATATCTGGTTAATCCGTCATTTGTACAAGGTAAGAATACGTTTTTTATAAATTTCTTGGAATTTTCTTTCTCTCCTACCTTCTTTTCCCTTTTTTAAATGAACAAATATACCGCATTTTCAACAAAAGAGGATTGCTCACATCATCACCTTAATGAAATCAGATCAAGCTCAGCATCGAGATTCACTACAAAAAAGCAAGAATGTCCAAAACCAAAGAGTTTTTCAGACCTGATTATTTACTGGGTTTATTTCTTTTACAGTCATCGCAAACCTAAACCGAGTGGCTATTGGCGCTATGTTGTTGGGGTGTATAAAAACCTATTTTTGGGATTTTATTTCAATTGGATCATGATCTTTACTTCTCCAATGAGCTCGATTGCATTTATCCTGGTCTATCCCATTATTTCAAGCTTGCTATTTACTTTTGAAATTATACTAAAGATTTTTATGGATTTTATGGGTGGTGCAAAGTTGGTGAAACGCATAGGCCAGCGTCATGGACAAGGTGATTAAAACAAAAATGAAAACTATTCAACTTTTATTCAATTGCTTTCTTTTGCCCCCTCTTTTTTATGATCGATAATAGGGTTTGGAATGATAAATTGGGGTAAGACCTTAAAGCACTAAAATGCACTCACCATGAAAAGACTCAAAATCTATTCACTATAGGAGCACCTGAATTGTTATTATCACCAAAAACAACCAAATTGATACAGTCAACATTACCATTGTTGGGCGAGCCTTGTTACAAAGACCAAGTATCCGATGGTCGTCATAGAACCTTTCATATTTCAATTGCTCAAACCATGACGGTTCTCTCTTCACTTGTTTATGAACGACAAGATCATAAAGTAACCGAAGCTTATAAACTCTTGAGCAAATCCAAAAACAAAGAGGATATGGCATCCCAATTGATATGGGAATCTGAATCTCGCATTCGATCCATTGCAGCAGGATATGGGCTTTGCTTTTTGGGTATCACCGAGCTCAAGTCATTAGGTGGACCCTTTTGTGGTATCTATTGGTCAGAAACTCAGCCATTCATCATCATTGCGTTTAAAGGCACCACTCCCACCAACTATAGTGAGTTCCTTGTTGATGCCACTCTACAGCGAACAGACGCTCGAGGCTATTTGTTTGGATCTGCTCACGAGGGATTTTACCACTCACTTTTTCCCATTCAAGGAGACGAAGACGATGAAAGAGACCCTTACTTTTCCATTCAAGAAACAGTGATTGCGAAGGCTCGCTATCTCCAAAAAAAGCTCAATAATGCCAAACCAATCCAGGTCTGGATAACAGGCCATTCATTGGGTGCCGCAACCGGTGCACTATTATTTGCTCGTTGGCTTAAATGTCCCGAGGATCTTTCGATCCATTGTGCATTGCGCGATGCCTATGTAATAGGTTCGCCCAGTGTGGGTGATAATGACTTTGCGTCCGAGTTTGCCTCCTATTCCAATATGCCATCGACCCGCTCCAACATGCTATGGCGTATCATTAACAAGTCCGATGTGATTTGTCGCATCCCTCCCGGTTATAACAACCCAACTGTGGGGCATTACATGGCAACGACAGACTTTTTTAATTATTCCCACGTGGGCCATGCTGTCCAGATCACCCACCCTATCACACACGCCCATCCGCTAAAATGCTATCCATCAAGCTATCAACCTAATCTAAAAGTAGATATTGTTGCTGGAGACTATGAAGGTCATTGGGATGAAGAACCATCGTCACTTTGGAAGAGAAATCCTATTCCCATCATCGAATCTTTCTATCCTTTTTTTATTCGAGATCACATCCCCATCCATTACTTCAAAGGACTTGAACGTGCACGTGTTTACTACCATTCACCATGTGCAGAGCCCAAAAAAGGGAACCATACCTAAATCTTTAAAACCATTTTTAAAATAGAAAAAATAAAGTTTTTTTTTTTTTGTATATCATTATTACTATTAACTATTGTTTTATAAAAAAAAGAAAAAGGAAAGGGGAATATTAAAAAAAAAAGGGGGGGGGACAAGAAAGACAAGAGATACCATATTTCCTTCATTAAGAAAAAGAAACCTGGTATGATATTAATAATATAAATCTGTATAGAAGTTGGGTGAATAAAGAAAGGGTGAAAGATTTTATGAGAAACCAGCAAATGTAATCTCCACTTTTTTCTTTAAAGTCTCCTTGTCAAACATAAGTTTGGTTAGATCTTCTAATGGTATTGTGTCTAATAAACGAATAGTCACTTTGGGAGCTTGCTTTGTACCAGTAGCCTAGAAATAATAATAATGAATATATAGCCCCCTCGTATTAAAAAAAATCCTTTTTACCTTGACAAGTGGGAATAATTCATCACCCAAAAGTTGCTTCTGTTCATGCACTGCTTTTCCCTTTAAAGAATCGATTAATGCTTTAATCTCGGTGGCATGCTGAGATTCCTCAATGATGACTGGCGCAACGATAGGAATTGCTTTTGAGTGACGGGGAGGGATGACAACATCGCCATTGGATATACTGATTTTTCTCACCTGCTGCGCAGGTACATATGGGCTAAGAAAGGGAATGGCGACAAATAAGTCTACACGCACAAATGATGGTTTTTAAAAAGTTTTTTACCTTGCTTGGGTATTGTATTTCTTGACTTCCTTGACCACTGGTTCTAAAGGTTCATCTTTGGGTAAATCTTGCTCCATTTCCTCCTCCTCCTCCTCCTCCTCCTCCTCCTCTTCTTCTTCTTCTTCTTCATTACAAATGTCCAGAGCCTCAAGAGCAGACACGATCTTTTGTTTCAAAAAGTCTTGGTTAAACAAACAAAGCGATCGATCCTTTCGTTTCAATGTAAGCAGCATATCAACCACGTCCGATAAATCCGAGCCGTGAATGCCACACTTTTGGACGGCGTTCATCATCTTTTGACGCTGCATGTGGGCACTTGACTCGGTCATGATGGTGCTGATGGATTCGGCCGAGCTACGACGATGTAAGCGAGGCTTTTCTTCAATGATGGCCTTTTCGTTGGGTGGTATTTGCACAACGGCTCCTGAAGCAAGCGAGGCCAGCGAAGGTCGTCCGGTATTGAATTGAGGTGATGATGGTAAATTAAAAACCTCAGCATGAACAGACAACTAATAGAAAGTTAATATAAAATCTGTTATAAGAGGGGAAGTGAAAATTCACCTTGCGTTGCATAGAAATGGGAGTTACGCCGACTGACAGGTCTTTTACACTCAAAGGATCGGAATGATCAATCCCTAAACCGTTGATAGGAGTAACTAAATTGGATTTCATTATGTATTAGTCGCTGAAAAAAAAAGGGAAAAGGAAACATATATTTCTCTGTAGTAGTAGTTTTTTTTTTCTTTTTTTTTTCTTCTCTTTTCTACTATATAGAAGTATATATGCATATTTATAAAAATATATATAACTAAATATACCTTCATAAGGATGTTTTGCTTCAAAGTAAGGAGTTGGTACGTAGTCAAAGGGAGGAGGGGAATGGAAAGAAGAAGTAGTCGTCGAGGTAGACTTCTCTTGTCTGGGTTTCTTTGGTTCATGATAAGCTACTATTAATGGCTTAGTACGCAAGAACTGACCATTCATTTCGTCTAAGGCACCGCCAGCATCTTCAAAGTTGGAAAAGCTGACAAAGCCATAGCCTTTGGATTGACCGGTTGCTGGGTTGGTCATGACTCTTGCAGAAACGATGCGACCGAATTTACGAAATGCATTAAATAACTCGTTGTTGTCAACGTCTGGATCGAGATTTTTGACGTATAGGTTCATATAATCCACATAACTATCGTTTTTTTCAGAAGCGGGTGGTGTTGAAACAGTCGTTCCCTTAAAAAAAAAAGAATGAAATATGCTGATTAACATAAAGTTTTTTATATGCAAAAAAAAGGGTCCTTTCTCTAAACTTACAACAAGGTTAATATTGATAGATTCTGGCATGAAGATGGAAATGCTACTGTAGAAATGATTGAGCTAAAGTTCAAACAAAAAAAAAGCAAAGGAAAAAAAAAAGAAAGAGAGAAGAGATAAAAGCATCTCGGGGCATATCTTTATATGAAAAAGAAAAAAGGATCCCCTTTCTGCTCCGTTCTAAATCCCCTGCTAAAATAAAATAATAAAAAAATACACGACACTTACATTGTATTTCCTCCAAAGTATTTGTTATTCTTAAAAAGATAATAAATAAAATAAAATAAAATAATAAATAAATAAATAAAAAGTAAAGCCCAGGTCAGTAAGCATGCCATCTAACAAAAAGGACCAAGTGTTGCTATATTTACCAAATCTCTTTGGGCATTTTCTGAATCTTCCAAGTTGAAGAACTGGATTAATGCCTTTCCTCTATGTGCACCATGTTCTGCAATAGATTTGCAAAGACTCAGGGGTCCAAAAGGATGAAAAATGTCATAAAGTGTATTATGATCAATGTGGGGTGGAAGCTGATTGACTTCCAAAACGGGACCTTCTGGCTGAGGATGATCATCAACAGAGAACCTTAATGAAAGTGTTGCCTTATTTGCAAAAATGAAGCCATTAAAAAGAGAATAGACTCTTTCAGCTATATATGAATTAGATTATATCAGCCTTTCTCTTTTATATATTCTTTATTGTATTTTTCAAAATGGCAAAAAAAAAGAAAAAAAAACGTATCACAATCGTTTTCTTTCCTGTCACTTACCAATTTTAGCATCCGGGAAGCTTAAATAGCCGCCACCTCGTTCTCTTTTGATTCTTATATAAACACGTTGTATTAATCATCTCTGTTTTTAAATATGATAGGATAAAATAAAATAGTTACTGTAATACACTGTATTCTTGGAGTAAATATTGAATATCATAATCTGTCACTCTTTGATCTACATCTTCAAAGAACAAATCACTCGCTATAAGTGCTTCAATTTTTCTTGTTTTCGCAAGACCTTGGAAGGAAATTCGATTGGTGGAGCACGCTTTGCTACTGGGTGGCAATTTGATGATAGGCTTTAATGTTGTCATTTTATTTTGATATCTTATTGTTTTTCTATAAATTAAATTTTATTAAGATAAAATTACTTTCTACTTTTTTTTTCTTGGTTTAGTAAAAAAAAAGGTGCTATTTTACCAAGAAATAAGAAGGAATAAAATAAAAGAGAGAGAAAGAGAGAAAGAGAAGGAAAAAGAAAAAGAAGAGTTATATAAATAATATTAAAAATAAAAAATATTCACAGTTTCTGATTGATTTTTATCTCTTGTACACCTTTTGAGTTTGAATTAAATTTAGGATAGCGCGATTCAAACAACACTTTGGATGGTTTGACAAGAAAATGATCATGCCTTTCGATTTTTCTGGCTGCTGTGCTTAAATATATCAAGCTTTATGGTTGCCTTATTTGTTATATGTGTAACATATCTTATTTCAGGCACAAAGTGTAGCACTGACTCACAAATACAAGGAGAAACCAAGAGAGGGGGAAGTAGATGCAAATCATATTTAAACAATAAAGAGACTCTCTCTCTCTTTTTTTTTTGTTCGCTTGAATCATTTATTTTACTATATCATCACTTTGTGCTTTTATTTACAACGTTTTACTATAATCCATATTTCTTTCCAATAACACGATAAGGAAAAGTACTCTTTTTAAGGTTGGATGTTTTAAAGTTAATAATATGAAATGTAATATGAATGCAACATTGGTACAAGTCATTATCCACTGTTTTTAATTATTTTTTAATCATGTTAACGCTTAATTCGATTTAGCTGATATCTAATAGACACATAGTTAACCGGCTTCAACACGGTAACAAAGCCACTCATATGGACAAATGGAGTGAAGATCCCTTGTGTCTATTCTCTTTTGCATTACTTTTCCTATGTGCGATATATATTTTTCTGTTATCTTCATACATGATACATATCTGATTATTGTTATTTTTTTTTTAAAAAAAAATAAAAAAAAAATAGAACAAGTTGTCAGATCTTGACAGCGTCAGGTAACATGACCTGTAATGCTGTGAGACATGGATTGTTTAGGAGCATTTCGCTGATCATACAGTTGATATCATGAGGCAAAGGATATTATTTATATATACAATACAAGAGCAGTGGAAATGATGAACATTAAGCTGAAATCCAAACTTTTTCTTGTATCTACAATTTGTGGTCAATACAAAAAGTAAATCAAAACAAGTTGTCGGTGATGAGTCGGATGTCAATTCCGTACAATTTCTTGTCGAGGATCATATGATATGATTTACGTGCTCAGTTTTTGTTTATTCACACGATCCATGGTGATTCAAACACACTTTCAAGGTGGAATATGTAGGTATATTATGATAATTGAGTATCCTGCCTTGTGAGGAGGGGCTTGCAGGTGACGGAATGGCGTTCAGCAAGGCCTGGGGCATAGCGTTTTGTTTATATTGCTTTTACTTTATTACACATTTTCAATATATATATATATATATAAATATATAAATTTCAAGTTATTATTATTATAAAGTCTTTATTTGTATATGATCCGGAGAACGCTATCTTAAGATAAACAACTTTTTATACAATCGAAATATGCTGATCTCCTTTTCATAATCGAATAAATTAAAAAACCAGAAAAAAAAGGGAATACAAAAAGGGAATACAATAATAGTGATAATAATGATAATGATAGTAATGTATGTAATAGATATATGTGTATATACTGCTGAGAGAGTGAGGGTATATACAAATATATATATATATGGATATATGGATATATGGATATATGGATATATAAATGTACTTACTAAAAAGTATATATAAATAATAATAATGATAATAACTATAAGACACACTCTTTCTCTCCCCCTTTCCTAAATGAACAATTATGATACAAACGTCAAAGAGAATTACTAATAATAACAACCTCACACGATATGGTGGCGCTTGAGTTGAGACGAGGAGGGTGGCGTGTGATGCATTGTTGAACCAAACAAACGACCAATATAACCCTGAGAACGATCCGGGCTAGTAAACGAATGTCTCCTTTCTTCTTTAAAATTGAGCAGATAGTCCTGCACGGTATGAGAGGAAGCCCTTCGCTGTAGACGCGGGGCTACGTTGAATAAGGAAGAGGAAGAAGACGACCATGAAGAGGCAGCAGAGGTGTTTGTTGAGGCTAAATTTGGAATGTGGTTAGCACTTTGTGCTGTCAGGCGCTTGAATGACAGCGCTAAGGGATCCTCGAATTGCCTTAGACATCTATATTCCCGATTAACTCGATCTAATTCCTTTGTGAGTCTACGCATGTTGTCTGGGTGTTCTAGGTAGTTCTTGTCATCTGCTAAAAACGACTGTCTTTGCAACATAAGCTTCTGTTGTGTGCGACTCCAGTCTGAGACATTATTTTTTTGCAAAGTAGGACGTGAAGAAGAGGTCGGTGCTGATAGTGATTTCTTCTCTTCGATATGTGCATGAGCATTGTAAGGAGTAAGCTGTATACTAGGCGTCGATACTAGCGTTGGTTTTAGTAAAAGGTCTGCGAAATCCATTTAAAACGGCAAAAGGAAAAAAGAAGAGAAAAGAGAGGAAAAAGTAAAATAAATAAAAATAAATAAAAAAGGGGGTTATTTGAGTCAAAAACTAACGGTTTTCACATGATACTCCTTTAATACTTTATCGTATGCCCATTTATGGGTTCATTCTACCTGTTTGAAAATGCCTCTCTTCATGCATTTTATATTTGAAGCAAATATGACGTAAGCAAGAGAAAAAAATATGTCTTTAATATCTTTTTTTCTCTTTATA
This sequence comes from Backusella tarrabulga, assembly GCA_024139415.1. NCBI lineage: Eukaryota > Fungi > Mucoromycota > Mucoromycetes > Mucorales > Backusellaceae > Backusella > Backusella tarrabulga. Next base: position 18,279 of record VCJJ01002433.1, on the reverse strand, counting down.
TTATACCATTACCTTATTTGAGGCTTTCAAGATACAGTTTACTTGCTTGATCTGGACTCTGCTGCTCCATAATGGTTCCAAGATGTGGGTTTACTACTTACATTATGCACATGACAAGAATCATGATGGATACGACTTGAATTCAACAAGATGATAACAATGGTTATCCTTCCTTAGTACGTGCTTCTTCTCTTACTACTATTACTATTACTACTAATGGATGAAACTATTTGTTTTCTCTTTTATTTACCGAGTTGTTTAAATGTATATACACAACAACAACACTTGATGACATTTTAAAGATTTTGATTGGGTAAAAAGAAACACAAATATGAATTCATTTTATTGGAGCAAAACATCTCCGTCTATTATAAATGTGCTTGTTTGTTTATACATCTCACATCAGACTACTGATCATCATCTGGAGTTTGATCTTTTGCCACATTCGTAGAATAACTTTAATAATAGCATGTGCAATTGGACTATTGCTTTTATAAAGCAGAATAAACAGCAGTGTTGCAGTCACTAGGTTCATTACAGCATGTCTTAACGCAGCCTATATTGTGTTGGTTAGTATATACGCTGCAAACACTGTCCTAAGTTCAATTCCCTACCTTGTACACCCATTTCCATCCTTCCCACCTCTTCTCATCATCAGGCTTCCGTGGTGCTGGTGTTCGGCGATGATCACGTGTCTTTAATTCATTCCGCAAACCATCGATGCGTTCATTTAAAGCCTCAATTTCGCTTTTTAATGATTCTAATGCTTTTTTGGTGGCGGGCCCAAGCACAGAGCTCGCCTCTTCTCCGTCTTCTTCTCTTATTAATTGTCGTTGTCTTTCCGTTACAGACGAGGATACGCTCTCTGTGCCAAGTACGGGTGTTTGCTGTTCCACTTTGTATAGCAAGGTTGAGGGATGAAGATCCCAGGGATTTGTATTATCCAAGTTTTCATCGTAATATTCTCTTGGTTTTCGAATCTGATTCTGTCTTGAAGAGGTCAACTCCAAGCCAGATATGCTAGACGAGGCTACTGATCGTGGTCTCCCTGAGATTGTGGACGAGGACTGTGAATATCGTCTCATTTGACTAGGTGCTGTCATCATGGTTTGCGATGAGGCTCTGCTGGTGGCACCTAGTCGAGGGTCATGCCATAGTTTCCTTGGCTGATTTGGCGCTCCTCGACCCATTGGACGAGGTGTCGGTGTTGATCGCGGTATGCGTGCTGCTGACTGTATTTGTTGTAAATAGGCTCGTTCTTCTTCATCTTCTGAATCGGCAGATTCGAGCCCGGAATCACTTGATGAATCGCCACTTTCATCGGTGGTTTGTCTGACTGCAAATGACTGTATAATGTGTTGTGCTTGGGCCCTGCCTGCAGGTTTCTTATATGCCTAATAAAGTGCGTTAAAAACTAAAGCGTAGTTGCTTTGGTTAATGTATTTACTTCGGTTGCAACTTGTAACAATATCTCGACATAGCGATGTTTCGACTCTTGCTCGCTTAGGCCCTGTAGTTTTTTCCAAGCGTCCCTATAATGAATGGATGAATAAATGAAAAATGAGAAAACAAGAAAGCAGAAGAAGTATAATATACCATTTAGCTCTTCCAACAACATCAAATATGCCAGGTCTTTGTGTATTGATATCACCAAGGGAAACTTGCTTATATAAAGCATATAGCTATATTAAGACAAATTAATATTACATAAGGAACGCCTTTTTTCTTATTTCACCTCTAATTTTTGTTCTTTTGTTGGTTGGACATTAGATGAGGCAGGTAAATGCTGTACAATGTAAAGTGCTTTATTATAGCGTTGATTAATGTAGCGTTCTGAATGTTGATGAGGTATAATAGCCATGAATACAAGTCTTAAAATATGTAAAAAATAAATAAATAAGAAAAAAATATAAAAAAATAAGAAATATATACTTATGATCGGCCTTTTAAGGTTGGGGTGGGTGAGAGAGAGAAAGTGCTGTGCTGGCATGCGCCATTGATCCCATTTTGAATAGTTGTGTGCGACATTTTGTGTTATTCAAGTCACTTTATGGAAACACAAGTGATTTACAATCTACTTTTTGGTGTCTGCTTCTTTAAAACTGTTGGCATGACCTGTAATACCATAAATGTTCATATGATATTATATACCACTTCATCATATCGACAGCTTATGATTATGCATCATTCGACGCATGGACTGAAAGAAAGGGTGATTGTACCTGTGATTGATGAACACAGTTTTTTTTTTATAATCGTATTCAGTATTGAAGTAAAGTGAAATGAAAAACATCAATGAAGAACGAACTGTGTCATGATAGTTGTAAACAAAAAGAAGTATAGTTGATCAAGAATGCTTATACTTGGCCAATCAGAGTACCGATAGCAATAAGGTTTAATACCTTAAATGACTTTGATACATTTTATTTTAAAATGGTACTCCACTTACAGCTATGAAACCTATGTATGATATATAAAAAGGGTAAATTCCCAAAAGAAAGAGTTGATGGGGGAAAAGCTCTCAACTTTATTGTTATTAAAGTCAGAAAAGCATGCATTGAATTATATTATTGCTTAAACAGAATGACAGAATCAATACGAAGTTTCCGCATCATCAACGAAATAGAAGTCGGAAGGAGAAACCAAATGCTGAAGAAAAGAAAAAGAACTGGAGACAACAACAAGTCCTTCCTAATTTGGAAACATGCTGATGATGACATTTCACTGTCATGTTTGAGAAGAGTTTAATGTATAAAAGCATGTAAAAAGTGCATATTTCCTGGGAAATATCTATTTTGAAAATTTAATTAAAACTTACTAATGCTATCAAAACAACAGCCTAGAAGCACAAACACTCCATCGAACACTGAGCTTCCTCTTAGTCAGGCTGATCCTGAAGCTGCTAAACAGCATTCTGCTGCCCAAAAACTGGAGTTGTTCGAAGCTGTCAAAAGGATACAAGAAGGCTATCTGCCTGATAATGATAAATTGAATTTAATATTGGAGCGTTTAATTAACAATCGTGTCATTCGATCAAGAGAGCATAGAATGTCGCAGGACGGAAAAAAGCTACTTAATGACTTTAGAGCTTTAATGGAAACTTTGAAAAAAGCAATTCAAGTAAAAAACAAGGACCAACTCTTTCAGTCATTTGTACATCAACTACATTGTATAGACATTCCTATATCTAAGAAGCAACTTACTAAATCTGTAGATGAATCAGAAAAGAATATTGTCAAACAAGAAGGAAATACAGGTATACTAATCTAAAGTGAATCAAGTAAATCCGCCGATACTGATTGAAATTTGAAGGCTCTCAAGCGCTCTATAATATTGGAAAGTTGATTCTTCTAAATAATGAATTCAGAGCAATCCTCGGCGAGCTGATAGATATTGGTCAAAACATTTTCAATAGTCTAACTGAACAAGTCGATGAAGACCTTAAAGAGACTGGTGATATTATGAAGGACAGCATGAATGGTAAAGAAATGGTCGATGATATAGTGTTGGGCAATCAGGATGTAAATGAACCGCATTTGATCAATGAAAATGTCACAGATCCCTTGTATGCAGGAATTTTGAATACTGGGGACTCTGTTCATCCAGATATCCTTCCCACGCATCTAGATCGAATGACTCAGCAAATCAGCGATAAACTTTCCGGTTCTAACTTCAGTCAGTTCCAGCCAACCCCAATTTCACTTGAAAGTCTTAATAAAATGTACCAATACAAAAATGCAATACAAATTCAGGCTCAAGAGCATACAAAGATTGCTATGCAACACCTTAAAAGTCGTAAACAGCATGTCAATCAAACTACCAAAGAAAGCTTTGATGAAGAACGTCAGACCGAGCTTTTGGATCGTCTACGGAACGCTCTAGCTCAGGTACAGCAACACTCAGACTATCAAGAGGCCATTATAACGCTGATTGATCTTGTAAAGACATGGTCGGATCGACTGGGACATGCTAGTCAAAACATAAAGGAGTCTCAAGACGATGCCGAGCAAGCCTCATATAGAAATAGCGCTGAGATGAAATTAAAAACATTGATTGAAGGTTGGGCACAAGGAAGATCTATCGATCCCATTCTGGAAGGTGTCCAGATGGTCATGAATGACGTCAAGAATGATCCATATTTACGCCAATACTATGATACAGCGATCAAGTATGTACAATGTCTACTAATCGATCCCGGCTACATCAGCAGTAAAAACTCCAGAGAGGATGGAAAACAGTTGATTGATGCTGGACGGCAGTTAATGAAAGGAAAATACGATGAAAATTATCAGTATCTTTCGAACCATATTCGTGAGTTTATGCATCTGCTTGAAGAGGATGATATTGCTCAAGAAATCAATAACAGATTGACACAAATTCATCAGGATCTATGGATGGACAGGTATAATTCTTTTTGAGAATAAAAAAACACAAGAGAGTAACGCATCTTTTATAGTGAAGGAAACCCTGCATTTAAGCCTCATCTTTTGAACGATATGCAAAAAACCTTACTTCCTGCTTTTCTTGATGAAATCAAATTCATCCCAGTGCCTCGTATTGTCATTAGTGACGATCAGTTTGACGTTGTCGTAGAAAATGTGATTATTTCTGGGGAGACGCTCATCCCCAAAGTCTTTGATATAAAGGTAGAAAGCTTTTCAAGCTTCAATCTCAAGTCAGATCAAGATATCACCTCAAGTCATCAAAGTCTCCAGATCCATATGAGCGAAATCCAAGCTGATATCAATGATGTGATTTTCTCATATAGTAAGAAGACAGGTTTCCCAAAGATAAAAGATCATGGTGTTGCCTCTCTTGCCGTCGATAAAAAGGGTATCTCCATTGTGGTCCGTATTCAGAGCACAGATAATCCTGCAAAGACATTCAAAGTCACTCATTGTAAATGTCATGTCGATCACATGAAGGTCAAAGTAAATGAAAGCAAGTATGATATAGTCTATAAAGCAGTACTTCCTTTGGTGATGGGTACAGTTCGTAAGCATATTGCGCGTACCATTGAAACAAAGCTGATTGAATCACTCAACACCCTTGATCAAAAAGTAACCACGTCTCTTGTCAATATGAATCAGAAACTTGAAAACAAGGCTCATGATGCACTCCCAGAAAATGAAAAGGCCGATCTAAATGTACAGCCTGAGAAGCTATCTCAAGCACGTCCAAAACCAGGCTTGTTTTCTACTTTGGTCACTTTTATAAACCGCAACTTTCAAGCAAAGTCTGAGAAACGAAAAACAGAAAAGAAGACGCCAATTGAATCTTCTGTTGCTTCAATGAAAACTGATCGGTATCATACACTTCATGATGCGACATCTAGCACGATAAATAGCTCTTTCCTTCAGCCACCAGTTTCAATCCAACTGAAAAGTCACCCTGATATTGACTCAACACTAGCAAGTAGTACATTGAGCGATGAGTACACATATCTCTCTCAAAATATTCCAAGTAACAGTACAACTATTGATTCTAATGACGCAACGAGTGGAGACCCAAGTTACTCTCAACAGAATTCAAACGATCAGATTGACATAACAAAACTCCCTCATCCATCCGCTTCAAGCTACAATATAAAGAATATCACTCCAGAACCTTCAGCGACGGGCACTCACAATATGCCACTAAGTGATGGTAACACGATAACTCAAGAGTCCAAGGCTGCTCATAGTAAAGACACTTTGAACAAAACACTACCTGATAATACCAGCGATCTAAAGTCTAGCTTCTCTCAGCCTGTTCCAAAGCATGATCTTGACAGTAACAATGATCCAGTCAACAGCAATGGTATTGATAACCAGCATTTCAAATTGGCCATGGAACTTGGAGAGGCTCAAAACCCGCGTCAACAGAGTGGAGAAAAGGCAGAAAGAGCACGTTAATTACAAATGCATATAGCTCATATTAGCTTCCTATCTGGTAAACATAATGAAATAAACAATTTAATTTTTATGTTTGATCAATAAATTACGTAATGCATAAAGAAAACCAAAAAGGAGTGTATGCTATTAAAGTGGGGTTTTTGAATTTCAAGATAAATCAATTTATTATTATTATTTGTTTTTGCTATTAGCATACTAACTACTGCCATTGTTATACTTGTGTGATTGTATAAAAAAAAATAAAAAATAAAAAAAAACTCATTTGTCCTGCTTAGTATTCCTTTTTCTAGAGGAGCGATGCTCATCGCTGTTATCATCATATTTACGTTTACCAAGGGCAACAGCATCTTCTTGTTGTGCAGCTTTTACTTCAGTAGATTTGGAATCTTCTTTTTCACCAGACTGTTTAGTTTCAGTAGCCACAGATTCGTCAGGTTTCTTAGGAACGCTAGCCTCAGATTCTTCATTATCATGTTCTTTTAAAGGGTCATCCTGGGGAGAAATAGTAGAGACTTGCTCCATAGCATCTTCCTTTGATTTTCGAAGCTCCTTGGTTTGATCACTGCCTGTTTTTATTTCTTGTTGATGATCCAATAGTCTCTTGACAACTGCACAGCTAATATCAGAACAACCAATAGCTACTTTGTTTTCGAGATAGTCAACGAGTGGCCCAATCCAGTTCACTTTTTCATCAGTGGTATCCGAGAGTTTGCTGATAAGAACAGAGCTTTCCTTACTACCATCTAGTTCATAGACATTTCCGTCTTTACAAACGTAGCTTACATAATGATAGTCATCATCGATTATGGCAGGAGGGTCAATCGCCGTCAAATTTAGATCCAAATTGTGAAAGATATCCAAAAGGGCAGAAACAGCCAGAGAATTACCTATTCTTAGATGAAGATAAAACTGGATACTAGTTTGATCTTGTTCTTCACCACCTTCTGTCTTGGTTTCTGGATTTTCTACATCCTTATAAGCAAGAATAACACCAACTGTATTTCTAATAGTAATATTATGTATGAGAATTACATATACTAGTGAAGATGAAAAAAAAGGGGACTTACTCTGCTGGAACATCTAAAAGGGCTTGTAATTCACCAACAACTTCAAATTTAGCATTCTCTACGCTGTAGGTAGTGTTTAGATGAGAAAAAGTACCTGTGTTTTTAAATAAATAAAAATTAGACTTGATACTAATGGAAATCCATCTTGTTTTGAATTACCAGACGACATGTCGATTTGATCCCAAGGCGTCTTTTGCGCGTGGGCTTCTTCCAAAGACATAATAGAACTGTTAAAAAGATATTTGTAAATAATTTAATAACCTGTGCGTACATATCCTTTATATAAACAAAAGCACAATCAAACATTTACTATCGATCATTTTATTGTTGGCTAGTGACGAAATCACCTCCATTGAACCTATTTTTGATTTTTTAAGGAACGAATACAAAACTTTGACTTAATATGCAATAATTAATAGTAAATGAATTATAATGAAGTTTTCTAATTTTACGAATCGCTTTTCTTCGCACCCCCCCTCCCCTGAGTACAGATTGTGATTGGTGACGAATTGATTTTCTTTATGTTATTGTCGCACCTCAATTTGCTCATTTTTAGTTTGAATGATCAAGGAGTTACCCTTTTACATAAAACTAAGCTTTGATGTATCATACAATGAAAACGCGTCTTTAAACAAATGTAGCAAATGTTATTTCTCTTTCATTAAGAATGAAAGAGCATTAATATATAATAAAGAAATTAGACAAGTTATTTTTAGAATCACTGATATAAGACTTCCAAACGTGACACGTCTTCAACTGGAAGAAAAAGAAAAAAAAAGTACCAAAATATGAGATTTCTTCCCCATCATTATTAGTGATTTGGCTACCACAAAAATTTCATTGTGGGTCTTGAGTATTTCTTTTTTTTTCCTCATTTATAAAAAAAATAACTCTCTAAACAAAGATATGGCCCTATAATACTTTCTTTTTTTCATTTAGGAGCCAACTTCTTCTTCAAACGTAATACATGTTCAAATTTATAAACGGAAAAATGTTACACCTTTTTTTATTTTTATTTTTTATATGTATATTTTTACTTTTTTTACAGAAAGAGGTTTACGATTATTGGTAATGTACCTGAGAATAATATTGAGGGTCATAACTGACAGGAGGAGGGGGAGCAGAAGATTGGTGGGTAATGATTGGGCTACTATAATTAGATAAGAATGAGTCCCTTACATTATTATTTGCCATGTAAGGCTGCGTATATAGTTGGGCGACGTAGGATGATCCTGGGTTTTGCGTATAGGTAGGCTGTGTAGGCACACCTTGCTGCTGATAGACTATCTCAGAATGATGATAGGGTGGGGTATGAACCACATTTGATGCATATGGAGTACCATTGACGTGTCGGGGTATATGTGGGGGCGAATTCAAGCGATCAGATGGTGGAGGAGAGGTAGCGGTGTACTGGTAAGGACGAGACCCAAGGTAAGGGGAGGTAAAGTTTTCTCCATTAATGGTAGGTGAAGCAGAAGCTGTGTGCTGATGGAGGTCGTTAGGACTCACCATTGTTGTGGCACTATCATTACTGTAGAGAGCAATGGGTTGCCTATCCTTTTCAGAATATGTCATATTTTTAATAGACTGTGCATCTGCATCATAGCCATCAGAGGGAGGGGTTACTGAGCCTTTTTCATTGTCTGCGGGTGAATCCTCTGTGCCATTCTTCGATTGAATATCATTAGCAAAAAGAATAATACTACACACGGTACTACCAGCCCAAAAAAAGAACAGTAGCCAACTGAAAGCTGCGGCGGCCTTGCCACAATTACACTAAAAAAAGGGAGATGAATACAAAAAAAATTAATAAAATTACCAATAATAGAAATTTGTTTTCAGGTTTCTTTTTTTAATTTCATTTTTATTGTTTTCTTTTTTCCTTACCTGTGCACCCCAAGAGGATGCGTAATTCTCATCTTCCTTTACAAGACTGGAATTCAGAGTACAGCTTTCAGGATGAGTTGAATGCACTGTCATTGAAATCATGGCGACAAACCATGCCAAAGTGAAGAAGCAATTTAAAACGAGATCGGTACGGGCTTTCAAAAAGAAATCTTTAATGCCTTGAAAGCACTTAAGTTGGTATTGGGACATTGGCGAAAAGATGAGCACCATTGATACAAGAAGACTTAATATCGCCACCACGAGATCATAGTTGGGAGCTGCCTGGCTTGCGCCCTTAGGATAGAGTTAGAAGAGAAATATTTATAAAATATTGGATCATGTATTTTTCACTTACAAGGTATGTTGTTTCAGCAGATATGACAGTTGTAAGCACACAAAATCCTAGAAATGAAAATAATGCCTGCAGTACATGCAATCCAAGTTTGTAAATACCAATGTTTGGCCACTTTTTTGGAATAACAATATCCAAGTCTATAAGAGTTGCAAGAGTCATAATAATAGACTGAATAAGAGAAGAAGAAAAAAAGGGGGATTATATAATTGACAAAGAAAGAAGAAGAAGAAGAAGAAAGAGAGTAAAAAAAAAAACTAAACTAAACTGAGGGCTATTAAAAGAAAAACAATAATGCATGTTTTGTTGTTTTGATTGTTATTGTCGTTTCCGTCAATAAATTACCATATTTGTATCCAATGATCTGTGACGGTCCTTCGCATTTTTGTATCAGACTTTTAAAAATCCAGGCACTAGGCAATTATTTTTTTGCACCTCTTGCTTTGATCTGTCATGAACGCTAAAAAACGTACATTTACCACAAAATATCCATCACCTCCGCCTGAACCAGAAATACAAGATCAGTATTTTGAATCTACAATCGGCAGTAGAAAAATTCACTCCAAACTTGTTCCTTCCATTATAATCAAACTACGTTTATCCAGGCCAGCCTCCGTCCTCTCCAAGATCTTGATGGAGTTGGATGGGAGAGACAAGACAATGAAAATGACCCAATATTTTATAAAGATATTGTTACACTATCATATCGTGTATGCAAAGCACTGGTCACTTGTCACGAACCATCTCTCCATTACCCGTAAATTACTTAGAGTAGGCAATATCAGTCATTCCATCCACAGCATCGTCGATGATAATCCACTATCCGTCTACGATACATTGATTCTATGCAATACTATCATTAACCAAATTGCAGATGATATATTTTGTTTTTACAAGCTCGATTTGATTCATGGCTATTGGGGCCTACGTGCGGAACTCTTGGGCTTATACTGTTGGCTTACAAAATCAATAATAGACATTTGGGAAAACACATCAACTAATTGTCGAATAGAGCATTCTGATGATGGTTTAGTAGGAAAGAAGTTTCTTAATAATATACTATTGATAAAGCTTTCCATGGATGTTGTGTTTTGTGGTAAGTCGCTTGATGTTTATTTACAAAAAAGAAAAAGTAGCGTGATATTCACGTTCCTAAAAGTTTGTGACATTTGGAAACCTTCTTTTTCCCCGGTTTTACAACCATGGTCAGGATTTATTAGCGCCATGATGTCAGTCATTAAACTCTGGATAAAAAGCTCTGAGTAAAATATATATACCTTCCCCTTCGTTTATATACATATACCATTCCTTTTTTTTTACCTTATTTATTGTATTTCCTATCATTTGAACATTGTAGCTTTAGTATTTATAACAATGATCTTTTTCTTTTTACAAGATGCTATATATTATGTGTAGTTATTTTACAGTATACTGCTTCATTCTTGAAAACATATTGGAATGACTGATTTCTAAAAATAATGAATATTGTAAGAATGTGGGATGATTACTCAATATGTTGTTTGTGATACCTTTGGTTCCCTTGATTCCTTTCAACTCAGGTTCTCAGCAGAAAGAAGCCTTTCCAAATTTGCCACTTGAGTGATACAGACTGGATGGATGATGGCGCTTTTAAGAAAGAAAATAGGATACAGATCACTGAAGCAATTAGGTTTAAGATGCATATTGTCATCAAAAAGAAAAGGAACCCAATACGGTGTACTTGGTCTTATATTAATTAATCAAGTTAAATAACTACTGGCCTAATTATAGTTATATTACAATAAAAACCATAGCTTTTACTTCAAAAGATTATGAACAAAATGTAGAACACACGGTGATCATATTTATACACTTAATATCATTTGACAATATAAAGAGCATGATGTTTGTTTTCAATATTAGTATAAACTATAAATGTTTCTTTTTTTTCATTTGGATTGAATCAAATTGTAATTCATAATCGTATTATTACGTTCCACCATTATCTTTATAATTAACACAGTCAATGAGGTCAAACAGAGACACTTTCCAATTCAATTAAACAGTAAACAAAATATATAAATTCTAACTCTGTTCCTAAAGCATGTCTTTGATAGAGTTTTTTGGGTTTGTTTGTTGTTGTTTGGCATATTTTTCTATATATGGATATTGTTTCCTACAAATCTTAGCTTACATCTCTATTTTTTCACCACCAAGCCTACAAAGTAGTCAATTATTTCTCGTATATACACTCTATATATTATCTTGGTTAGAATATAATTGAACTTATACAGAATCTCTTTTGTTATGATCCCAGGCAAGATCCAGTTCCTGATCATTAAAAACACTAAATATTCATTGATGAAAAATAGGATATATTCGGAGTAGAGAGAGAGACATCATGTTTTAAGGAGATTTATACGTACTAATTGACATCTTCTCTTATCCTCACTAAAGCCTTCATCATCTTTTAAAGCTATAGTGCAATTTGATTGTGTATTCCATCTCTTACACAGTTGATATGCAGCCAATAACTTGACTAATGACCGGGAATTAAATTAACGCTAGTGATCACCCACTAGCATATCCTTGTTAGCTTGAGAGGGATATATAGAGGGGTACTCCTTTAGGCGAATAGGGAGAAATCAAAAAGACACTGTGTATTAGATTTAGCTTGAATAAAAAGACTTTGAGAAAGGGGTAATAATCCTCGTTTTTTGAAAATGTACAACTTGATTGGCCAGTGCATCAAGCTTATTTTGACCACTGTCTAATTTGATTGGTTCAAGTTGAATGTACTTATTGTTGAATCAACCTTTTCTAAAAGTTTACTTTTTTTTACTTTATCATCTCTACTCGAAATGTCAGTAAGCTCGGCTTCATACTCACCTTATATAAATGCCACCACTCCAGGCAGTCCAAATCAGCCGGGACTTTACGAATATTTAGCTGAGCTAGTATCCAAAAGAGTGGCTACCATGAAGTACATTAGAAGAGCACACGAAGGAACCACCCATTGGTTCAATACAATCTTGCTATCTAAAGAGAGTCTTACTGACATGTACCCCAACTCTAAAATGGCGAGACGGTAATTTATTTTGTTTTTTTTTTCCTAGAGGGATTGGTAGACTTATGCATATTTTCATCTGTAGATCATACAACTTTTATGCTCTTGGACTTTCATTAGGAGCCATTCTCGACATTACAAACCCAATAGATTATATAAAGTCACTTAGTCAGTTGATGAACGAGTTTGAGAGACATTCAAATGATGATTCAAAGCAAAAGATGGTAGGAAATGAAGCAGCAGCAAACAACAAAAATGATAATAACAATATTATTATTATTATTATTATTATTATTATTATTATAGAAAAATATTTTTAGAAAAACAAAAACAAAAGACGATGGCAACTATACTGAAAACACTGGAGAATATGGCTATTTGATATTGCCTCACATTGTAAGTGAATTGATGGTCGGATACAACAGTGTGCTAATTGAGCTATTATGCGCTTATAAAGCCATTCGAGATTGATTATTTTGAGACCTTCTTTACATTGATTGATGTTATGGCCGAGGCATATTATAAGCTACTCACAGGTACCGAAGGGCCCATTTGTACCCAAGCATTTTTCGAGCTGGTTCTCAAATGTGATGCAAGATTCAAGGTAACAATAATAAGAATGTAACAACCAACCAACTAACGAATGATATTAGAAAATCATATCAATGATCACCAAAGAATTGGATTTATTAGCAAGAGATGCAATTAAAGATGAGCTCAAGCTTATTGATCCTCTCTGCCATTTCCCTAAAATCACGCCAATTGATTTAGAAGGTGCCGATATCTAAATCAAGCATCTCTTCTCCCTCCTTCTCTTCTTCTATATATTTATATCCACATTCTCTCTCTTTCATTTCAAAGTATTTATATTTAATTAATTATTATTCTAACATTGATAAAAGCCATCACAACATAATTCTGCTCTGCGATAAAAACTATGTCAAAAACGATTATTTGTAAGAATAATGAAAAATAATGACAAATGGCTCACTGTCAAGCCAAGAAATAAACCAAAAAATGGGAAAGCAATATATCAATATGAAGCGAAGCTTTGCGAATGTTCTTGTCAATTGCCAAAATGGGTTCAAAAGCTAATAAATAAATGGGGCTGGTATCAAATGATTTGCCCAATCAATGGGTTGGTGCATGTAAATATAAATATAAACACTTCAAATTCATTAAACGCATTTTCCCATTTTCCTTTCATCTTCTTCTCGCTTTACAAATTGCCGTTTGAATAATGGGTTATGTTGGAAAACTTGGCAATCTTTTCTCATCTTTAAATAATTTCTATAATGAAATAAACCCTGCTACGCTTTCGGGTGCAATTGATATCATTGTTGTTCAGCAAGCTAACGGCGACCTGGCATGCTCACCTTTTCATGTACGATTTGGTAAATTGTCAGTGCTACGACCACAAGAAAAAAAGGTACCTGTACTAAAGCGAGGGAAAAAAAAAGGAAAAAAAAAAGGCTTTCATTGGTCTCAATCACAGTTTTTGGGGCAGGCAAATACGCAGTAAATGCTTGAGAGCTGAGCCTAAAAAAAGCGAGTGAAGAGTCAACCACGGAAATTAATATCACAGCTACTAATACCATTTATACGTTTCTTTTTTCTGATTAGGTTGAAATAAAAGTCAATGGTGAAAATGCACCTTATCTTATGAAAGTAGGCGATGTAGGCGAAGCTTTCTTTGTCTTTGAAACCGAACATCAAGTTCCAGCAGAATTTCAAACTTCCCCAATTTTACACGCTTTGACAGAAAATAGGTCCGACAATGAGGTAAGAGACACCCCAAATATTTGACTAGCATAATTACTTACTCAAAAAAAAACAGGAACCCCCATTTCTAGATATCAATGAAGGACAAGGATATAATCAAGCAAGAGGTTGGTTTAATTGCTCTTTGCTTATGGATGTTTACACATAATCTTCAATAGATGCTAACTACATTCCTTAGCAAAAAGCCCACTTCCTTTAGATGAATTTGAAGATGAGGAGGATCAACATGTACTGTCCATACCCCCTGAATTACAGTCGCCAAAAATGATTATTGAAGAGCAAATGGATCAAGTAGTGACAACGATAGACTCATATGGCCATACCCAGGACAAACTTGATAAAGATCATGCCGACCCATATTCCCAAACAAACGACGGCTTGTTGCTGGATGATGTTAAAGCGGATGCCATCACTACAAAAATATTGACAAAGGAAAGGTTCATTGTAAGACCATTGAATGGCGATATAAACAACACATGGATGAACGTCATCCGTACGTCAGTCATAGACCAGTCCAAGGAATTAGAAATGGAAGACTCAAAAGCGGATCAGATTGTACACAATGCAAACGAGCACGAGTCAATTGTACTTGATATATCCGGTTACAAAACAGAGCTGGATAAAGGCGAAACCTCATCGGATGACGAACAAGAAAAAGCATCCTCAGAAAACAAAGTTGTTCACACTTATGAAGCACCAGCTACTAATAATGGAATTGACGTTGATCAAGAAGGAACCAATAAGACGATAGAAATCGAGCCTGGGAAAATGTATTGTATTGAAATCAGTCTCTGTGGATTTTCAAACTTGGGCAGCGATCATCAAGAAAATGGACGTTTGTTTAAGGAAAAGCAAGTGAGCTACGATACGTTTGTACAAAAACCAAGCTTATTGAATAGTTCAAGACTTGTATTTCGATATAATGATCAGTATTTTTCTCCAGAAAGCGGTGTCAGTCCTTCATTCACATCACTTTTGGC
This sequence comes from Backusella tarrabulga, assembly GCA_024139415.1. Lineage (NCBI taxonomy): Eukaryota > Fungi > Mucoromycota > Mucoromycetes > Mucorales > Backusellaceae > Backusella > Backusella tarrabulga. The sequence continues at coordinate 3,271 of VCJJ01002433.1, read as the reverse complement.
TTTTAACGGATTAGACGAGAAAAAAGACTCGGAAAAACCAAAGGCATCTGATAGTCGAGACACATACTCTTATGGCCGCGGTTGGAGAGGTTGGTTTAGTAGATCATCTTTGGAAAACTCCAACACCACAAATAAGCAACAGGACTCTTCTACAACAGAGAATGACACCAAACATTCACCCACTGAAGATACTACACTTATCAAATCTACCAAGGCTATATCCGTAGGCCTAACTCTCGAAGTTAATGATGACAAGTCAGCATTATTCACTCCACAGAAACACTATGCAAAGACTCTCCGTTTAACATCAGACCAGTTAAAAAAACTGAATCTTAAAAAAGGTGTCAATACCATCAGCTTCTCCGTCACATCTTCATACCAAGGAACAGCAACTTGTGTTGCCAAGGTATTTTACTGGGACCATGATGTCAACATTGTGATATCAGACATTGATGGTACAATCACCAAATCCGATACCTTGGGTCACGTATTCACAATGATTGGAAAGGATTGGACCCATGAGGGCATCGCTAAACTGTACACAGACATTAGCAACAATGGTTATCATTTCATCTATTTAACAAGTCGAGCCATCGGTCAAGCAGATTCTACACGTGATTATCTCAAGAAAATCTTGCAAAACAAATACCAGTTACCAGATGGACCAGTGGTGATGTCGCCAGACCGACTTTTTACATCATTGCATCGCGAAGTGATTATGAGAAAACCGGAAATGTTTAAAATGGCATGTCTCAAGGATATTCAGAGATTGTTTGATGGCAAGGATCCATTTTATGCAGGGTTTGGCAACCGTATTACAGATGCTATTTCCTACCGCAGTGTCAATGTCCCGTCGAAAAGAATTTTTACGATTGACCCCTATGGCGAACTTAAGCTTGAGCTGGTACTTGGATTTAAATCGTCATATATTCATTTAAACGACATGGTGGACCAAATGTTCCCGCCTATTTCTAATACAAAAAACAATGACGTGCTTCATGAGGACTATAATGACTACAATTATTGGAAATCGCCCATGCCCGAGATTGATATTCCGGAACTGGATGAAGAGCCTCTATCACCAACATCTCCAAAGCCAAAGCCCATCAAGCCAGATCCATCAAGTTTACCAAAAGAATCTGTTGTTGCCTATACCCCTGAACCAAGAAGAGGAATTTTAAGAAGTTTCACTTCGAGATCTTCTTTAAAAGAGAAGAAGCCTGCACCAGTACCAACCAAATCCATGTCTACTCCTGATCTGCCCCATTTGGCATCCGTTCAAATAGAAAAAAGAAAAGAACCAAATGACACTCAGCCACCTTCGCCCCGCTCTCCTAGCTTGATGAATATGGTGATTGGGGGTATGTTTTCTCGTAAATCACCTTCAGTCAATTCATTTGAAGTTAAGCCTGAGACCCAAATAACACCTATTTTTGAAAATGACCCTTATATCGATGATCTAGACGCTGAAATCGATGAATTAAATCTTGATGATATTCCATTTATTTAAAAATTCTCATTTCTTATATACCACTTTTCATTTTTTTTTCATATTTTAACATTTTTTTGTAATATAATAATAAAATTTAATACACCTATAATTACAAGTGAAAACAATATTGAGCATATCAATTTTACCAATATGGTATGAATATCTAATACAGTTATATCTCAATAAGCGTATAGACTTCTTTTTGTATGAAAGCGACATTTGTCCAAGTATAACCTTTCGCTGGCAAACCACAAACTAGTATTATAAGTAAATATATTTATATCAAAGCGCTACAGTTTAACTTTTTATTATAGCTATTTACTCTAGGAATGTAAACCTAGTGTTTTCTTAAGTGTCGACTCTTTGTTTAATTGTAACAAATAAATAATAAGGCACTCCATTTAAAACCTTTTACCTGGAATCAATACGTCTTATCTTCCAACACGTGATTTTCACGTGAATTGTGATCACGTGAGACATGACGATGAAAATTAAAATTGATTTCACAAATACATAGTGAGTCTATCAACAAATCTGAGTATTAATAGATCAATAAACAAGATGATAAAATGTGAATTGACTGTATAATAAGATTATGTATAATTGATTGATTGAGTATTCACTACTTTATTTGATTACTGTTCTTCGAAAGTTAATGTGTATCTATTTATATTAAAGATTGATATTCGAATCAGAACTGCTTTGACATATGTGTCTTAACATGTCAAACAATCTAAGATCAATATCGGATAACTCTAATGATAGTAATCTATCATGCGTAACAATAAGAATAGAACATCATACCATGTAAGATGGTAAAAACAACTAAGACATTCGTAAAAATAAAAGGGTAAAAGGGATAGGAGAATATAAAGAATTGTAAAACCATAAATAAGTTTTAAAATAAGTGGTTGAATCAATATGATGATAAAGTAAAGACGTTAAATTAATTAATGCCTTGTAACCGCTCGTGCTTCTTCTCGTTTAAGCGACTCTGACGTCATGTCGTGCGCGTAGTGTTTAAGCCGTTCTCTACTAAGACTCTTCACCATAATTAACAACATGATTTCTTGGTGTAGTTGGTTATCACGTCTGTCTAACACACAGACGGTCGCCAGTTCGAGTCTGGCAGAAATCATTTCTTTTGTATTTTTTAGGTACACTCATTGACCATAAGTAGCAGAAGATGTAAAGTTTTTAATTTTGGAGGAAAGAGCTTTTCATTATTGTATTGAAATTTAACAATTTGGTAAATTACTGTGATTGTCAATAATTTGAAACGTTACCACTGTAATTTACTTTTACAAAAAAAAAGAACTAGGGAGGATGTCTTCATTTATAGTGATATACTAATATATAATCATAAAAGAGAATCCATTTTAATGTTAGGTTTTAAAGATTCTTGAGGTTTGTAGTGAGCACCAACTATTTAAAGTATAGTTACTATAAATTCCTATATAAAAGATGTCCCTTTTTTATAATAGGAAAGAAGAAAAGAGAAAAATAAGAAATATAAAGATAAAATACACAGAACTAAATAAAGATAATTCTATGGAACTTCACAAGAAAATAGGCAGAGTAATCACCAATGCCAATAAACAATATGATAAGAACAAATAAGAGGGCCAACACTTTGGGGCCAAAGATATAAATGTGATTTAAGAGAGAAAGTAAAGTTAAGTTTTATTGAGAGAATAATATTCTGATATTTATACTAAATCAAATACCATCGCCGGTTAAAAGTAATAATGAAATAAATGATTATTACAATTATAAAAT